>JAQFJA010000013.1:9536184-9546834 GCA_029874485.1 Naso brachycentron | reverse complement strand
ATCAAACTTTCCAAACAGAGAGTGAGAGTTAGCATTAGGAAGACTACTAATGCTGTGGCGGTCCATGGTTCCTGTGATATGATGTAGCTAAAAACAAACACGCCAATATGTGCAGTTTGCTAGCCGTACAGCTAACAGAGTTTAGCTTTTCTCCAAATAATTTGACGTAGTTTCAGTTTTAGGCTGTCAGATTAAGTGCCGTAAAGTGTTTTATGTTAAAGTGTTAATTTAAGGTGAAATGATTAAATAATTTGGCCTTGGAAATGTGTTAGCTTAGTGCTAATGAAAGATGGAAGAACGTAGAGAAAATATTGTCTTAATTCTATGCAACATTTTCAAATTACACTTTAAGTGAGCTTAAAACGCAGTTTGTCTTCTTTTAACTTGCATTACTGTACATGAGGCCCAGCAGCCTCTGTGGGTCATGCAGACTGGCAGATTGTGCGGAGATCAATAAGCTCAGCGGGAGGCAGCAAATGAAGGAGATAAGAGGAAGATACTTTAGGATGAGGTGCAAAAGATGGTGTCGAAGCTCTGAAGACAAGGAGGAGAGGAAGTGGGAGGAAATTTGCGAAGAGCTCCCGCCTTGATGACAGCCCACTTATGAATCAGTATGTGTAGAACTAATGGCTGTATAAGCAACTGTACGCTTCCTAACATGAAGACTTGATACGAGGGGATCAAAGTGGGGCAAACAGACTGCTGCTGTCTTGTCTGAATGGCTCGGGAGGTCTTATCTGAGCTCAGAGAGAGTTTGCAGTTAGATGGAACTCAGCTGCAAGTGGCTTGTCTTAATGTGATTAGGACTTGAACCCTCGCAGTGCGGGGAGGACCTTCTCCAGTAAGCCACCAGTATGGAAAATGCTCTGTGACTGGTCTTGTTCCAAGGAGGCTGTCAGTTTTTATCTAGATAATCAGGGATAACATGATGACTCATTTATTTTTGTCTTCTGGAGTTCATTACAGTAAGAAAAATAATGACCATGAATAAGAGACTAATCGAGAAATTTTAGCAGGTGTGCAGGTTGCCAGGCGCCAGTCAAATTAACCAAATGTACCAAATATTGTGTCCTCGCTTGAGTTATTAAGTGCTGTGATGATGTGACAGTCAGGATTACAGTTACAGAAGGATTTTTTCAAGCTTCAAGCTGTAACGAGAAATGTGGCTGCAGCTCAGTAGCAGAAAGATGTCCACGATAATTGCTTCATTCAGCGAATTTTCCACCGAGCATTGCCCATCGTTGTTATAATTGACCGGTGGCACAGCGGCCAGGCATTGATAACCAAACATGGACAAAGTGGGCTCAGCTGTTTAAGGTACTCATCTGTGCGGTTTCTGCTGCCGTGTATTAATGAGGCTATGGAGTGCTCCTGAGCTCTGCGGACTCCTTATCCCCATCACTGTTGTGTAAAGAGAGGGAGCCTAATCCTATCTGGCCTGCAAATCCTCCTCTGGGGCCCAGACTGTGTGGAAACAGGCAAACCAATGCACAGGCGCCTGACTGGCCCTCTCTTTGTCTTTTGTACACTTAGTCGCGCATGCAAACACACACCAGCTCTGGATCGACGCCAGTGCCGCCACAGTCACAGGTGAGCGCCGTAGTTTACTGCAAACAAAGACAGGGATTGTCAGGATACTTTCCTGTAAGTGCTGCCACTTGTGTATGTGTAAGCTGGAGGGAAAATTCATGCATTGGGAGGTTATGAATAGATATGTACAGTACATAAACAGAAGTCAAGGCTGTAAACAGCTGAGTGAAACGTGAATTATCCCGTTTACACAACATTTTCCAGCACTGAGTACACGCATGAGCTGCTTTCGAGTGCTCTCTTTACAGTAAGACAGTTTGCCAGCCGATTATCACACTGCAGCCAAGCAAACCTGGCCAAATGAAAAGAGTGACCTCCTCTCATCTCCTGTTCACGAGCCCGAGAGAACAGTTCTCTAATTGTTGCTTTGCTGCTCTCCTTTGCCAGCCAGCTACATTATCCCTAAATGACAAGCACACAGTGTTATTTTGGGTGATCTGCAAAACTGCAGGAGTCAGTAGGACTCCGCATTAAAACACACACAAATGATAGTCTGCCAGGTTCGCTACACAAATCATCTGCTAGAATAAGCAGTGTGTATCCCGAGAGTTCTTGTGTTTGGACAAAATTGCGTCTGTATTTTACAAATAAAACCAAAAAAAAATCTATGTTTTGATAGAAAATTGCAGGTTATCATGTGTGGCAGGTTTTGTTCTGTTTATTTTGGTCTCTTTCAAGTTTGATTTTTTAAAGATGGCTCATTTCTAGTCTGACTGCTTTTGAGCATCATTCTTCAACTCTGATCTGATGGTTTGCAGTGCAGTTTTGCTCTCTAGTAAGATCTAGTGGAGCCTGTGAACTCAAAAGCACTAAATGATCTTTGCAATGCAGAATTGAGATGTGTGTAACTTGACAGTGAAGTCATTCACAATATTTTTTTTAAACTGACACTCAGTTTGTTCACAGAGAACCCAAAACCATTTTTGAGTGTAAGGACCAGCAAAAGCAGTGAGAAAAAGTAGAAATGGAATAACTGATCATAATCACAGCGCTTTTGTGACCTAAGTGCAAGCTTACAACCACTAAAGTCTTGCCAAAAACTTACAATAAATGTCATGTATCCTAATCCAAAACATGTATTAAAGTAGAAATACTTGTTCGTTGTTGGAAAAATATGGAAATAAGAATAGAGAGACTGGAAAATCTGCAATATGGAGCTTTCTTGAAGGAAAAACTGAACATTTGGGAAAATGTGCTTATTGACTTTATTGCCAAAACTAAGAATCAGTTAGCCTGGCTAGCTAACATCATTTTTACACTTTGGTTCTTATACAATTTAGCTTAAGAACCTTTGGCTGATTTTATTTATTTATTTATTTATTTATTTATTTAATTGCCAGAGCCAGGCTGGCAGTTTCTCTTTGTCCCCAGTCTTTATGCTAAGCTAAGCTATGGGCAGTGGGCTTTAGCTATCTTAGTCTTTTCTTCTATCGCTATGCAACTAAAGCAACAAACCATATTTCACAAGTTTTCAGACTATTTGATCAATATTTCACCTCTGATTCTTACCAAAAAAAAAAAAAAAAGCGCTCTTATAATCACTGATAAAAGAGCTTTACATACATGTAGATCAGCTGAGAACTTCATCTCTTTGCCTCAACATGTCATCAACACAGGAAATCATTCCATCACATCTCTGTAAATTTGCATTTTTATTAATCCCAAATCACTGCCCTGAATTGGAATTATTCCTCACCGATTAGCGCCCCTCTTTATTCCTCCGAGGCTTACACTCCTATACTCCCATCTATCTCAGCTCTGCAGCGCCCATAAATTGTGGCTAAAGACAAACACAGTGGGCTGGTAGTGTGGGAATCAGGCGATTTAATCCTTTGTCATTATCTGGCAGGCCCCGCCAGCAGACATCTGCTTGTGAATGCAGTTCCAGGGAACACTGAGAAAACCGGCGTTGCTTAGGTTAGAGAGGAAGAGACACACCCTGGTCCCTTTATGCCGCTTACATGCACTTCATTAGGGTTCGGGTGCTCTTCCTAACAATGGAGAACAGGCCCTGTGCTGATAGCTTTATCACTGGGTGGCTAAACAGGTGCCAGAATCCGCCCAGAAGCCGTCCATCCTAATGCCAGCTCCAGCAGGAAAAAATTCAACTTCCTGTATCCTGCCGTGATATGGTCGGCAAGACTGATGAGTCAGGTTAATAAAGGTGAAAAAATGAGTCATGCTCGAAGAGTAGAGAGTGCCAGAGCAGTGAAATGAAACCAACCCCACCATGCAGGAAAGCCTTTTGTTTAACCTGACTGAGCAGTTTGACATTTCAATATGTCCGACTGAGGTCCACCAGTCAGTTGAATATGTGGAAAAAACATATTTTGGTCTGTGAGCTGTATTTGACAAAAACAACATCAAAACAACAATGGCTGCGTAAGAAGAAAAACAGGGAAAGCTGATCCTGTTTGTTTCTTAAAAAGGACCATTGGAAAGGCAATGTGGCAAACAGAGGAAAATAGAGCTGGTGGAAAGGATACTAATCTAGACCTAATCCCCCCAGCATCTGTCACTGATGCATTAATCAGACAGAAAGGAAACATGTTATTCTGTAATACCTCCTCTTATCTAAAGCCACTGTTGTTGAATTTTACAGACTGGACTGAGGGCACATGTCTATTTCTCTTAGAAACAACAAAAATATAACAGCTTTACTTCTTCTAGCTGGAGTTTAATACATTAGAAAACTCAGCTTATTCATGTAATTGTGGTCATAACAGCACTCTGATTTAAGAGAAAGCATATAAAAGGTTTGTAAAGGATTTCCAAATTGCTCGTAATTAGATTATAAAAGATTTACAGGCTGCATATTTAATGAACGTTTCCCCTTAAAGAGCTTTATTAAATTCACTGCATCTGCCGTGTGGCTACTTGGAGACATTGCTGCTTATTTGCTTATGTTACATGTTTGCTCGTGAGGGTTTAACAATGCTGAGGTGCCAGATTTCATCAACATCTTGTGCTGCTAATCACACCTGCAAACACAGACCCCGATCCGCTGAAGAATCAATTGCAGGAAGCTATAAATAAATAGACGCTGTTTGCTTTTACGAGTTTAATTAATTAGAGTATCAGGGCGTCATTAGCACACTGATGGAGATCAGTCAGCTCTTGATTTGCCTGCCATAACACCTATTCTCACCCCAAAAGAAAACACACACACACACAGTCGTTAACATAATGACTGCTGATACTAGGGCTGATAGGTTCACACCTGATTGCCCGTGCATATGGATCCATTGTGTGTTAGATGGATGCAGTGTATTGTTTGGATGATTGACAGCACCTGGAGGTGTGTTCGAGCCGATGCCTGGTCACTGATGGGCTCCTCGTTCAGCATTTAATCATTATGAAACACATGCTGTCAATCCATGTCCCTGAGACCCATCAGTTAGAGAGGGGCTTACGTTGGGCTAATCCCAGCGGGGCTTTCGCCCCGCCAGGGATAAGTGTGGGGTAAAACAGGCCCCAAGGTTCAGGATACATCTGTAGAGTATGCTGGTACAGTGTGAGGTCATGCTAGGACTGAGATGATTAAAGTAGCCACAACGCGCATCAAATCTCAAAACACGCTGCCTTAATCTGTCCACAAAGACCCAGCTTCTCCGTGGGCAAAAAACACAGGCACTCAAGCTCCTTTCGGAAAACATGAAATGTGTTTACACACACTGAGGTCAGCTGCTCAGGGCTGATTGGATTCACTTTGTCGTGCATTTTTTAATTATTCGAGCTAAGGCAGAGATGGCGAAGCTAAGGCAGCATTGATGGACATTTAGCTCCAAACTGTCTTCCCTCATTTGCATTTCTACCTCGCCGCACGCAGGGTTTCAGACAAAAAACTAATCTGCTTCATCACCACAAACACATTGATTAGGCAATAACACATAATTAGGATAGTGATTCACTCTGCCGCACATGACAGTTAGCGCCTGAGTTCAAAAGGAAACAAATGGCCCCTTTAGCGTATGGCTCTTGTTCTCAGTTTCATCTTTGCTTATTAGACTCATTAAGATCAGAAATCTCTTTTACAGGCAAAACAGCAGCAGCACATTTGGCGTCAGACGGAAAACAATAAAAACAATAAATGATACATCATAAAAAGTAAGGAAAAAAGGGAAAGAAAACATTCGCATCTCTTCGGTTTCAGTTTATTTGCTTGCACATTCATATGCAAAAAACGCATTATGCATGTGCTCTATTGCTCTTGACTAATGGAGTCCTGTGGCAGCATGTGACGCGCAACTCCCTCTCCATTTCACCCTGACGACCTTCTTCCTGGTACACAAATATTGCTCATTACATGGGGGTTTATGTGCTCGATATAGCCATTGACCCTCAGCCTGCCTCTGGCTCCTGCCTTTCCCCTCTCTTCCTCATCTCCTCCCTGTCGATGGCTAGTTACCGATGGGGCAGTAAATTATAGTGGCTGGGCTGGGATTAGGTATGAGAGGGGGATGTCTGAGAGGAAGAGTGGAGGAGGAGGATGCACATACACACACATACCCACACTCAGATGATTGTCTCTTCGTATGCCAGACAACTCTACATTTTAGTGCCCCTCCTCCCCCAACCCAACCCCTTCCACCTGCAGATTGCGCTATCAATCAATCCAATTTCCTGTTTGCTTTTTTACTTTTATGTTTGCAGATGCAAAGGTTTGAATACGCAGGCAGCATACTGAACATTTCATGGCTGAAAAGAACCATTTTTGCAGCAGTTCAGACAACAAACAACACACTGGACAATGAAGAAATGAATGTGCACATATGATGACAGTGTGAACATTGCAAGTGTGCTTAAACTTTGGTAGATATATGCTTATTTTCCTTAAAATTTGCCAATAGGTGCGGTATTTCTTTAGAGCAAAGAGCTTGTTCAGGTTTTTTTATGCAGGATTTACTGTAATTTTCTAAAAATAGTGACTAATTATCACTCTTGCCCTCATACAAATTTGGAAAACATGTCTAATCACCTCCCATGATGGCACAGTTTTTCATTTCAACACCACATGTGGGAGTAAATGACTTGTAAAGGTCGATAATTTTTTTTGCTGTGCATGTTGAGGGTAAGAGGAGCCTGTAGTCTTAATATAGGGGATGACCTCAGTGGTGTCCTTTCCTCGGCTCCCACTATAGACGGACTGTGCACACATGGACTCAGGCTCAAGGCAGCTGATGGAAATAGATTTGCTGCAGGGATTTCTCCACCAAATGACCTGGAAAACATTGCCTGCTTGACTTGTGGGATAATATGTGTATCTTCTGCATGTCTCTGCACTGATATCGAATTTCTATGGGTGCCAGAGTCATCTCTAGCTGTTTGTTTAGTAAAAACAGAAGAATATGAAATCAGCTCTCTTTATATCACTTTATCAGGGCACTTTATATCAGGACTGCTCTGTATTGTAGGAACAAATTCAGTCCATGACTAAATGCTAAACCAATTCAAGACTGCTCTCTTGGTGTGACTCCAAACTATTTGGCATTCCTTTCTCAGTTCTCTCGGCAGAGTGCTGCCAAAACATTTTAGAAATAATTACATGTACTTCTGTGAAAATGCTTAGGAATCTCCATCCTGTCTCCTGTTCTTTTTTTTCCTCTTTCCATCAAATGCACAAGCAGATATGCAAGTGTTCATTATGTTTGTGTGTTTGCATGTACAAGTGTATGCAGTGGAGTCAGTGTGTGGGGTCTTTGTGTCCAGGAGTGAGAGACCTGCTCCAGTGATTAATGGGGTTCCTGTGTGAGGCACCGCAAGGCGCCGTACACAATCACTGGGCCAGACCGCAGCCCCGCCAGGCTTGTCCTTCACATGAGGAGAAGAGAAAGGCGGGAAGGAGGGAGGTGGAGGGGAAAATATTCCCTCGCTGTCCTTTACTCTCTCTTTCCTCTCCTCTGCCCATCCACCCTGCTTTTCCTCTCCTAAAACTATCCGCTTTCTCAACTACTCCCTCCCTGTCTCTCCGTCTTCTGCTTTTCCGTTGGCCCCTGTCCTCTGCTCAACTCAAACTGTGGCATGTCCTCATGTACCCTCACACGTGCAGATGCACACGACATGAAAAGCAAATTTTTCAAAAACACACAGGAAAAAGAAAAAAGCAGAAGTGCAGAAGTGAGAAAAAATAAAGTGAATTGTCAGCACAACATGAGCTCTGCTTTGAAGAAAAAGCTCGGGTGGAGGGTGAGGAGCCTGCTGTGAATCCGCCTCCCCACCCACTCACCCACCTCCCCCTTCCCTGCAGTTCGGGTATGCGGCCCCTCTTCTCAGTGTTAAACAAGCCTTTTAAATAGGCTTTAACCTGGGCCCACCCTCAATGGGGCCATTGTGGGAACGGATGTGTGGACAGTAGTGCTCGGTAAACACTGCTACTTGTCCCTTTCTCACATTCTGAGGCCACTCTGCAGCGGCTAGCCCGGAGGTTGACGCTGTAGTGAGCTTGTGTGTGTTTGTGTGTGTATTGGCTGAAGTTTATAAGTGAGGTGCAGCTGAGATGGACTGAGAGAGAGAGAGAGAGAGAAAGAAAGGCAGCAGGGGGAAAAAACAGTTTGAAAGAGGGGGGAGAAGTGTGATAACACAAGCTATTTGAGGACATATAAGTGCTGAAATTTAATCTTAAATTCTTATATAACACAGCACCAAGTCCAAAACACTGTCAGTCAATAAATCTGAACGACTGTCCAGGGGTCTGTGACCACCTCTATTGCCCTGACATCCACCCAGTCATCTTTTTTTTGTTAACGCTAAACGACTGTGGACTTATTTAGTTAACCCACGTCAGTCCAGGGCTGGATTTCATTATCTTCCCTCTCCCAGGGTCTCTAATTGGGCCTCACTGTTGTCGGCCTGGCACCTGCAGTTGGCCCGCATGTCACTGTAGCCGTGGTAACAGCAGCATGCTGTGATGCTGATTCTCCGAGCTTCAGCAACTGCATGCCCCCACCTTCCAGCCCAGCCACCCCCACCTGCTCCTCCCCTGCCGTTCCCCTATTACCAGCACCGTATTGTCCTCCATCCCCCCAAGTGAAAAAATGCCACTCATTAGACGTGACAAGGGGATCTTGTTTGACGACAACCAACTAGCCTACTGCAGAGTTGAAAGCTGAGATTTAGTTAACTAACTACACTTAAGAAGCATTTTAATGGAGTGGGTGCACACATGACTCAGACCTCAGGTACATATAAACAAAAATAACTCAATTACATAACCAGATTAAATTATTACATTTGTATGCCTCACAGTTAAATCACCTGTCACCTTTTGAATGTCTGGTTTGATGAAATGGTTCAATAGCTTTGTTAATGTTCTTTGATGCTGTTGACTGTTTTCTCTTACTTGTCAATACTTAAATTGAAAGAACGATACAATGTCTGTACTGCAAATTTGAAGCAGCTGCTAGCTGTCTGTTAGCTTAGCTTAGCACATAGACTGAAAACTGCAGAAACAGCTATCTCGGAACCATCTAAACTAGGGTAAAAATAATCTGTTTACCACCACCTCTAAAATTCACTAACGTTTTTTTGATCCTCACAAAAACATGAACAATTTTTGGTTTTACAGGTCTTATTTGAGGAACTGCCTTTCGGCCAGGAGCAGGGACTTTCTGGAGTCTGTTTGATTTATGTACGAATTAAACAAACATATATAATATGTTTTAGCCAATATGCTAAGCTAAGCTACATGGACATGGCTTAACATTTATTTTGCTTATGTATCAGTCTTTTCTTCATTTAATTCTCTGTTAGAGGACCAAAATGTCAAAAACCTTTCTTAAGGTAAACATGAATGTGTTAGCTTACAGCTGACCAAAGTAAAAGCTGTTCCTGTTTTTTTGTACATTGATAAATGAACAAAACAAAAAAACAATGATCTGTGCAGAAAACAACAAATACAGAAAGAAAAGCACACGTGGAAAGAATGATGGTAAAACTGATAAGCTTTGTTTGCTGAGTAGTAGTTACTATGTTGTCATTTGTCTGAGTAAGTAATAGGCTACAGTAAGTTAGTTGCTGACATTTGATTCACAAATATTTCCTCTGAATTCTAAAGATCCTTTTTCAGCTATTGCCGGAAATTTCAGCCGGTTGGCCTGCTTTGCTCTCAGCAGCACCTATTTTGACATCTTGATTTGCTCTGAGCATTGAAGTTTTCACACAGACAATGAGAACAAAAAAAAAGGAAGTGCTCAGTGTGTAACGGGAAATACGGCACTGTGTGGTTTCCCTCTCCTTGTGTCGGTGAGACCGTGACGCGACAAGGGACTTCCATCTCATTCAGTTGGACTCAACCTTCGGTTGTAGAGAAACAGCTTCTCAGTTTCTGCTGAAAGCCAATCTCTTTCTGGAAATCGTTTCTCTAATAACACTGATAAGTATCACAGTAACATTAAAGTAGGCAGAGGGAGGTAATTACTGGTCAGATACACTAATAAATTGTTTGATTAATGGTTCAGTGGCTATAAATCTAGCAAGATTACTTCAGTCAATGGGTAGAGTTTAACGAGTTTATTTGATTTTGCATCAATATTGGCTGCTTCATGTGTACATGTTAAATCCTACCATGTGTGAGATTTCGTTTTTATCAGCTCTGTATCAGTATCAGCAGAGTGCTTCCTGCTCTTCACAAGCCTCTGTCTTTTCTTTGAAAGCACGTGTGCTGCATGTAAACATTTGAATGAGGAAGTGCTGCAGTAAAAGGAAAATAAGCAGATGAGGGGTTTCGCTTTTGTTGTCTGACACTCAGTCGAGTTAATATCTCTGTGTGCACTCCTGCACTACATCTTTTAGGACTGTTATGTAGCCATAAAGCACAGGTTGCCATGTATTGATTTCAAAGCAATGCATGGAGCCGCCAAGAGCTGTAAATTGTGGAAGACATGTGTCCCAACAGCACTGAGCGTCGACTCGAGCTGCACAGCAATTGAGGAGAGTGTAATGGCAGCTTAGGAGTCTACAATGATCACAGCTTTTTTTGTGATGAAGTCACAGAGATAAAGGCGAATTGCAGGGTCCAGTGTGGAAGTGCGGTTTAGCTCAGTCATGTGAATAATGGGCCTG
>JAQFJA010000013.1:9518508-9532684 GCA_029874485.1 Naso brachycentron | reverse complement strand
CAGGCTACATCCACACTGTTTTTGCTTTTGCTGCGTCTACAACTAGGGTCCACTCTACTCAGGCGTTTTAGATGCTGCTGACCTCCTTATATTCTGAAAACTCCAGGGGTGAGTGTTGTCTAGGCGGGTGGAAACCATGGATGTATGAAAGAGAACTGGTTACAGAGTCGGAGGCATGCCTTGATATTTTTTATGAAAGTAGCTCAGTGGCAAATGAAGCTAAAAAAGTTCAACTTCTGATTGATAAAAGTAGTCAAATCTGCAAAGCTTCCTGATTGTGGGACCCACAGAACATGCGAACATGGAACATGAAAATCAGACTATTTAATCTTGCGGCTCTTCACAATTTTCCGAATGTTATCAGACCGAATTAATCCAATAATGTTGATAAAATTAGCCATTTCACTGCAGTTGGGATGTAAAAAAACAATATTTTTACAACTACTTCTTTCACAATCTGAGCTTATAAGAAAAAGGCTTTTTGGGTTCCAGTTCATCACATGGTGTGTAATTAAACAGTTCGGCCACTATGTAAAATTGGCTTTGAAGTCTGGTGCACTTCCTGGTTGCTCGGTAGAAACTGATGCTTTCGATAACGATGATGCAGACGCTCGTGTCGTCTCCTGATTCATCACACCCCATCAGTCACGTCTTTTTTTTTTCCAGGGCAATTCAAACAACATCTCTTGTATTTATCTTTATTCTTTGCCTGCCAGCAGTTAATTCAACATGATTAATAAATTACGGGTGTTGCTGACCTTGTTGTCCATGCTCGGAGTAGTTGTGCAGTTAATCCTGCGTTCTGTTATGCACCCTCTGCTTACTCGTGCTGGAGTGAGACACAGATGTACACATAGCTAGTGTGCATACAAAGTCATGTAAAATGCATTTCAGGACACATTAGCCTGCAGCAGGATTGTGTCTATTATAATTTTGAAACACTAATCCACACAGAGTTCGTTTATGTTTTACAACGTCGTTCTATAATGAGAAAGGTATTAACATGGATGTAGCCTTAGCCGACATTCTAATGCCGATTTTTGTCAACTATGCCCATTTATTAATGGCTTTGGCATCTTACTCTCCGACCCGGCCTTCACCTCGGGAGCAGTTTTATGATGCTTCTGATGGCCATAAATTGATACATTGTTAAGGCCACTCCAGCAGCACGTGCAGTCACAGGCCTTTCTCCCTCCGCAGATGGAAAGCATTGAAGCCCATTATTGTGCTCTTGGAGGGGCGTCTTCCACCATGAACTCTTTGGCACACTTTTAAAGAGAGTGGCCTTAATGTATTCAGGCCTGATTCAGTGGCTTTGGCACTCGGGCTCCCATCCCCCCCCCATCCTACACACACACACACATATGCAGCTCTTTTTCTTTTTCGAAGAGAGGGTAAACATGTGTGTGTCGCACTGTTCCCTGGAACTTTTCCCTGTTTATCAAAAAGAGAACTGATGGGTCTGACAGGGGACTTCAAAGGGCAACATAAAAAGCATGAGTTCCACCGCCAAGACATTTCCTGTTTATCTGAAGTGAACTTCATGAAGGACACTTCATCAAAGCCCGAAAAACCAGCACAGGAACTCACAACAAGCCTTTATGCTCTTACATAATGTTTGTCAGTCAAACAACACTGTCAAGCCGTGTCAGTGATCTGATGTTTGCCAAAGCTTCGACTATAATTAGGCTTTACGCTGAAGCAAACCACAGAAGTGTCAGTGTCAGAATGTCTGCAGGCTCTCGGGATCTTGACAAACAGAGGGCTAATTGTTAATGTTGGTGATTATTGTGCTTTTTTGTGAAGAGAGCAGAATTCCTCAGTAATGGCTATGACTGCTGCTGCCGCTCATGTGACTGTCGGTTTCTTCCTCCGGGCCGTGGATGGCTCATTGTTGTGTTCCTTGGAGTTGCAGGGCGACAGGGAAGCTAATTGGGTGGAGTTCTGTCTGGACACAGAGACTCCCAGGCTGGTGGAGCATTACCACGTCACACACCTCTCGCTACGGTGTTACACACCCTGGATGCCAGAGAAAACAAAAACAAACCTCTAGACAGTGTTATTATTACAACACAGATAAAAACACAGATTATCTATGCAGACAGCTTTACTGAATTCTTATTTACGTGAAAACTCATCAACTTACTTAACCCCAGTGTTATTGATTAAGCAGTTTAAATTAGTTTCCTTCTCATATTGTTTTATTTTAAAGGATTTGTCATAACTAAAGTACTAAGAGTGTTAAGTATTTCACACTAGTAGGCAGAAATGGGAGAAAACCAGAGAAAATAACGTTAGAAAACTCTCTTCCCTTGAATTATCACATGTGACACCCTCAGATTGATCCATACGAGCTATTTTCTACATCTTCTCCTGCTTCTTTCGTTTCTACCAGCTACAATAACAACAATGCAAAGGCTGCAACAGCACTTTAAATTGTCCCTTTGCTCTTTGCCTTAATCACAGTGTAATTAGGCTGTAACAGTATGTGTCGAAATGGATACCTTGATCTTGACTATTTACTGAGAAAATGTGTGTTTGAAAGCTACAAAAACATTATTTTTATTGATTTCTTTGCCCTATGTCAGTCAGAATCTGGCTGTGAACTATCCTGTAACTGGCGAAAGCTCTAAGACTTATTGTTTTAATAAAACTTATATGTCTGGACACAGTTACCGAGTGTAAATTACATCCTCTTTGTGTTGTTAATCAGAAGCTTTTCTCACATTTTCACTGTTGCTATAAAGAGTCCTTTGGTCTACTCTCTGTTATCTAACACGTTCATTATCACGAAGCCATTCACTCTTGTTCAAATGCTAATTTATGGCTCCAGTGAAACTACTACTGTACCACAATAAATCAGGTAAATCCACACATGTACACACTGTGTCTCGTGTTGTTTTCATTATGTATCCTTACATAAACAGAATTTCATGTGGAAACAGGAACAACGTGAGTCCTACAGCAGCAGTAATGGGACGACTTCTGCTGTCTGTCAGCCTGATGTGCTTGTTTTACCTCTGAGGGCAATGACGCCTTAAATGGGCCCCTCGGGCTCAACAGTCTGGTGAGAAAAGGGCCCTCTATTAGCAGGGGACAATTAGCATAGCTCTATGTACACAGCTTTGGAAGACCTCTCCCCACATATCTGAGTCAAGCACCTGTATTGACATTGGCAGAACACTTTGCCTCAGTGTTCAGGTCCAACTGAGAGTGAAAGCGAGGCATGTCTGTGCCCTCGCCGAGGGCAGCGAGACTTGTAAATACCTGAGAGGAGTTCAGTGGAGGAGGGTGTGACTGCTTCTTGAGAAGTGATTGATTCAGGATGAAAGAACGGCGCCCTGGAATTTCAATTATTGCGCTGATGTGATGATTAATGCAGTGTGAAGATTTGTTCTTGACCATGAAGCAGTAGTTTCAGAGTGATCAGTGTGAATGCTAAGGGTCGCAAGTAAAAGCTCTACCAACCCCCACACACCAAAATAAAAAGGTTATTTTAAGGGTCAGTTCTGCTCTTCCTCTGAAGATCAGCCACTTCTAATAAACCAAACTACGTAAACTCTGACTGGAATAATTGTTACAGATCGGTTTCTAATATCCTTGAAATAATTAATTTCCAGGAAACCTACTAGGAAATTTCAAGGACATCATAGACTTTTCTTTTCTTTTCTTTTCTTTTCTTTTCTTTTTCAAAATAAAGGTGGGAATGCTTTTCTGCAGCTCTCCTTGTTGTTTTTGACAGATGTGTTTATTTGTTTTTGGTGGCATAATCATGGTCAAGTTTAAGCTTTGTTTTTGCCTGGCAACTTCTCCAAGATATATTCCAGGAGTCAAGACGTTACCTTCCAATAATCGACAGATTGTCATGTTCACACTTCAAGGATTCAACTAAAAAGATACAATGTAGACTGTTATACTCTTATATTGCAGCTGAGAACAGCTAGCTGTTTCTCTCTGCCACAGTTGGGAAGTAATGAAGTACAAATACTGTACTTGTTACTGTACTTGAGTGGATTTTTCAAGTATCTGTGCTTTATTTGGGTATTTATTTTCTGACAACTTTTTTTTTTTACTTTCTACATTTTAAGCCAAATATCTGTATGCCTACATTCTAATTCTTACATTTTTCGAAACAGGCTCGTTACTTAAGTTTCAATGCCTTTTGCTGTTTTGGCTGCGTTCAGGACACCAACCCAGAATGTGACATTCTGAGAATGAAACTAAATGGTTACGCTCTGGCACGTTTAGAAACAGCTCAGACAAATCCTACTAATTCTGCGTTTCACTTTAACAGTCTTTGCATTTGATTATCAACATGTGAGGTTCAGCTAACTTTGTGCAGAAATGACCTGTAGAAATGTCTTCAGGGGGATACTTTTTATTTCAGAATCTGTACTTTATCACTTTTATTTAAGTTTTATCACTTAAGTAAAATCACTTTTACTTTTGCCATCTCTGCTCTCTGCTTCCAGTCTTTGTGCTAAGCTAAGCTAACTAGCTGCTATCTGAAGCCACAAATAAAAGGAAAAAAAACTGAAACAAGAGTTGTATTGATCATTTCATCTAACTCTAAACAAATAAAGCCATTATTTCCCTAAATGATTAACTCTTTCTGAAGTAGGCTGGTGTAAAAATACCAGAAATAGCCCTATAAAACCCCCACCATGTCTGAATTTATAATCATGCAAACTTCCTGCTAAAACTCCAAAATTTCTACTGTAGTTTGTGGTTTCCCTGAGTTGCCGTTTGCTCAGATACTAACCAAACAACATAAACTGAACAGACAGTGAGCTAGTTTTAGAATTACTGAATGATTATTTTATTAAACTACTGATAACCACCACTGTCGTAACAATCTAAATGAATTAAAGGTAGCAGATTTTATAACAGCTGAGTTCCCGTGACATGCTGAGAATCGTTTTACAAATGGAGTTCTGATCATTTGTCATAGTAAAACCAGCTGTTTCCCTAGAAACTGTTCTTCACTTACTGTGTTCCATGAAAAAGAAACTGAGTCATAATTTCATACGGCTTAGTCAGTGTTTTCCTTTGCCTGGAAATAAGCCACGCCACACGGCGTTTCAGCACCTCCCACGTCACTATTAGAGATGATGTTATCCACCCAGTGATGGTAATAGTTGTCAGAGCAGCGAGTGAGGGGATCCTGCGACCGTTGTTTTCTTTATGTGAAGATGTAAGATGTTGTGGTGATGATGCAGTTCAGAGAGTCTGTTGCAAAACACATCACAGGGCAACAGTAGATTGTTGCTGTCTCGTTAAAACCACACAATTCCAAAACATCAGTGCTGTTTTCGGTTTTGTTACACTGAGTTTCTTAGATAAGACTACTTTCTGTTACTAGTTTAGTTAGGTCGACAAATGGAGGAATTCCCTCAACCTATTATCAACCTATAAAAAAAACTTTGATGTTCATACTGTGCTAATGAACAAGGTGTTTTTTGTTTTTGTTTTGGGTACAGAATGTACATGGGAAGTGTCTAATAATGAGCTTATTAGAAAGGGAGGAACTTTTGCCTTCAGTTCATTTTCTATCAGTTATTTACTCACAACTTATTTAGTTATTTATGTTTTTATTCTTTAATTCTGGAAACTGCCGCTCTGAGTGAGAGTTATTTATATGTGGTTGTTAAACTTATATAGATCACAGGCAAACTAATGTGACCTTATACTGCATACGTTATTAGATACTGGCTATACCTGTTGTTTGTTTGTTTTTGTGTTGTTTTAAAGACATAAATTCACTATAATGGTTTCACTATGTTATTTTTTCTGAAACTCATAACTCATTGAAACACTGATCTGTTGCTCTTTGTTTCTATTTCATTTTCTTGTCACCTTCTATTTATTTATCTGACCTGTTCATTTATTTGTTTGATTGCGTTTCCCGGGCAAGCACCGAAGAATTTCCTTGTACTGCATTTTAATGTGCGTGTGACAATAAAAACTTGGTTTGATTTGACCCGATTTCAAATCTACGCGGAA
Source organism: Naso brachycentron (assembly GCA_029874485.1). Classification (NCBI taxonomy): domain Eukaryota; kingdom Metazoa; phylum Chordata; class Actinopteri; order Acanthuriformes; family Acanthuridae; genus Naso; species Naso brachycentron. The sequence goes on along the minus strand of JAQFJA010000013.1, from coordinate 9,526,681 downwards.
ACAAAACAGCAAAAATATTTTCACAATCCCAACCAAAGGCTGTGTTAGGGCTCTGGAGTGCCTGTTTTAATAAACGACACATCATAATATTAATACAGCAGATGACCATATGTGTTTGTGTCACGCAGGTAGTATGGAAAGGCTACAGTTAGATTGGAGGACGGGCAGGAAGCGGCGTGGGCAGCCTCCCTGTGTCACCGCCTGCGTCAGAGCAGACGCCAGGAGGGAGTTTTCCACTGACGAAAAAGGCTGCGCTTCTCGGCAGTCTGCTACAGACAATGGAAGCGCTTCAGCTGGTACGGATCCCCGTGCGGCGGAGAGACACAGACAATAGCACCGAGGAGCCGTCTATATGCGGGGATAAGCGCTGTATTTATTCGTGCCATTTGGATTACACACATATTATCCCATCGGCTGTTTACCCAACGCTATTTTGTCCCCGATGGTGATCGGATACCCGAATTGGTGGTGAGTAGAGACAGAATGGAGAGTTGGCTGCCGGGGTTATTGAACACCGTACTGTATTTTATGTGTTTAACCTCAGCGGAGGAGCGAAGCCAAGTAGTTTGAATGTTCTTTCTCCTGTGTCGGGAGTCATTTAAATGCGCTGTTTGTTTGGCTGTGTGTGGAAAAGCGCCGTTACAGGTGAATGTTTACGGTGTGTTCGCTGGATTTTTTTTTTCTTAAAAACACACTTTGGGTTTAGTGGCGTTCGTTTAATTTTACGCTTTGTTGTAAATATTGACACGGCTGAATAAAGGTTGGTTTACGCAAAGGTGATCATAATCGGGTAATTGCAAAGAAACAAGATAATTTATTGATTTAGGCGAGATTCCAACAATCCGCTTCATTGAGTTATTGGTTAACACATCGATCACTGATTATTGAAGTGTTCTTTTTTTTTTTTTTTTGGAAACTTCGCAGTCCGCACGGGGAGTGCGTGAGCCTGCTTTGCATTAAAGTGTGTTTTCGGCTGTGGATTCATTTTGTGTGAACTGTTGATGAGGTCGGCTTTGTGTATTCAGCCCGTGCGGAGTTGTTCTCGTTCACCTCAGCGGTGCTGGTGCGCCTCTTGTAACTCGAGCGACTCCTGAAGGCACTACATGTGAGCGCACAGCTGACAGGGCTGCTGTCATTAGAATTAGCATTAATCATGAGGAATGATCGGGTCAACGGGGAGAGTGAGCGCTGCCCCCGGCCGCCGCAACGCGCACGTTTCGGCCAGATTTACTGATTGGTAATATGCGCCTCGTGCGCACTAGCAGCGAACCAGGTGTGGAAACGAAATATTGAGCTTCTTCATTGCTGGAGCATTTTTTTTTTCCATGACCGCTCATGGATATTTCCGCGGTATTATGACGCATAAATGTTTGCGATTATTTTAAAAGAGCGCTGTTAGTTCATTTACAACAGTGCGATTATCTCTTCTGGAGCTGCTATTAACACATATGAGGAATGAGCCTCTTGTTTTAAAGAGCCACACTGTTTATGGCACAGCGGCTGAGTGAATTTAATCGTCTCTAGTGCGACCTCACTCGGATCATTTCTGGAATCATGTTTTCTGGAATTAGGCTACAGAGAGCTGAAAGATCCTTTGTTTACACAGATTGGATACAGCACTTGATGCTGTGCGTTTCACTTCCCAGGAATGTGCAGTGTTGTTAAATAACTCTTGATCTCCACTTATATAAGATAATTTTCCGTTTTAGCTCACATTTTGCACCCTCTCCACAGCAAGAGCAGATATCTATTAGTTTGTTGCTTTTTCTTCCTGCTCAAATGACATAAAGGAAACAAAAGCTCTGTTTAACATTTAAAGGAATTTCTGCAGATATAAACACCGTCCACCTCATGACTCCCTCATCCCCATATAATCCTGCACTCAGCTAACCTTGTGGGGCTTGCAGCTGTCAGACACAGCACAGATAAACTGGATGGCCACTTCCTGTGCACTGCAGTGTATGTTTCACAACCTCAGGAAGCTCACTCAGACTTCAGTGTCTGTCTCCCTGGCTGGGGGAGGTGGCAGCAGCAGCAGCAGTAGTGGTGGGTTCAGACAAGGTTGTCTGTGCCTGCTTCATTTTGGTCACGCAGGATGGCCCCACGCTTTTGTGCCTGGAGACGAGAGAGAGGGGCGAGGGGAGGGTGTGTGTGCATGTGTGTGTGTGTGTGTGTGTGTGTGAGTGAGCAGGGAGTCTGCTGACTGTCTCCCACACAGCAGTGGAGAGCTCCCATCTGCTTTGTCCTCTCCCAGCATTCCACACTGCAAGTGTCCCAGACTGGAGCACGACCCCTGAACCCACAACCACCTCCACCCTTCCTCCACTCTCTCTCTCTCCTGCACACACACACACACAAAAGCTGCGTGTTTTTGCCAGCAGCAGACTTTTACTTTTTTCAAGCAATGCACAGCTTCTGGTAGAAAAAAAAAAACAGGTTGCTTATTTTTTTTATACTTTTTTTGTTTTTCTTTAGGCATAGCAAAACTTCCCGCTACGAACAAGACGGTTTTTCAGCCCTCTTTGATTTACAGTCAGAGTAAACTAATGCAGATCAGTCAGAGTCCACAGCCTGGCTCCTACAGGCATCACCTGGTCATTCAAGTTTGGCCTGCATAACAGATTAATGACAGCTGAGGGCATGTGAGGTCCATGTGCAACCTAATACCCTGTCAGGTGTGGCTAGAAAAGGTAGCTCGCCTGGCCGCCTCCTGGGTGTAGGACGTTCCAGTGGTTAGCAGTAGAAAACACATCTGGGTTAGATAGAGCCTGCGTTCTTCTCCCACTACTACAGCAAGAGTGGCGCTGCCAGAATGGAATTCCTGTGGCCTGGAGACATGACATTATTTATTTGTTTTGTACAATCCTCCCTCCTTCTTCCCACTACCTCTCCTTTTTGGACTCAGTGTGTGCACGGGTTTTAGGCAGAGGAACAGAATGTTTCTGTGGCACAGTCACAGCGAGCTCCAGGCTTCAGTGAGAACAACAGGCTCATAGAGGAGAAAACGGCAGCTCTCCCTGCATTGTTCCAGCAGGTGGAGCGCTTCTAAGTAACAGCTGAGGCGAAGAAATGAGCCAGTGTTTCCCCCAGCTGTGCAGGAGCTGGAATCCAGCCCCTCCGCCACCTTGATGGCTCTGATCAATTGCCTCTGTGTTCTCAGTGACAGAGCTGGAAGTGAGAGGTGCGATACCTTGAAGCGTGGAGGGGGGACGGCCTGCCCAGGCACGCTTGCACACACGCAGGAAGACTCCCAGGCTCATCATTATCACATTTTATGAGCACTCAGCTCGGTCAGTCAGTCATTCAGACACTGCACAGGGCTGTCAGTGTGCCATGTAAATGCTCTTGGCTGGCTAAGTTTAGTGCGACTTGTCGCTCCCACCCACGCCGTTATCAGCTGCAAAGAGGCTGGACAGGCAGTGCAAAGGGGCAAAGTCAACTGTGACTTGTCTTGTTGGGCTGCGGGGCACGTGGGGGAAGTTTAAAGGCTGCTGAGAGATTAAGTAGGCGCATGCAGGGATGCATATAAGGATTTTTTTTCCCTAAGGCTTTTGAGATTTTAGATTTTCCTGGACAGAAATTCCTCCTGTCCTCATGTTTTACCTTTTTTTTTTTGTCCTTCTCATTCCTCTCTCTTGTAAAATAAAAGCAATTTGTCAGCTCTTTAGTCTGCTTTTGGAAAAATACATTTAAAGGTAACAATTGTTCCACCCTTAAAAGCTCCTTTTTATGGTGAAGTACCTTAAATTATCTTATTTGACTCCAAATGTTCTAAAGTGATTAATTAAAGCAAAACTTTTGAACATTTTTAACATCCTCCACTCTTTGAATAATTTAGGAGTCTCTAATAAGAACTTGAGCAGTTGTCTGCAGATAAATGAATTGGTATTCCAAAGTCATATTAGCAGCCTGTAGCTGCATGTATCAAGATAATCTCATTCGACTGACATAGTTATGCATTTTACTTGAGCTGCGTTGTGCTTCTGGTGACAAATCTCCCCGCCTGAGATTTATCTCCTCAACTCTGTGACAACTGGCTGGGGAGCACCTCAGCGGATGCGTCCTCTATCTGCCTGCCTGTGTGCGGTTGATGGAATGACAGTGATGCATAATTTAGCGCACGTTGAAAACATGCTGTGCTGCCTCTCTGGCTCGGCTGTCCGATCACATCCATTCTCCATTTAGAGGAGACATTCGCAGGCACGTCTTTCTCCAGGAGCCAGCTCTGGATTCTCCTCTTTTTTATCTTTGTTCTCTTTTTCTCTCTCTCCCTCCACCCTTTTTTGCAAATGAGTCATTGCATGATTGTTGTCTTTTTACCCCCGAGTCCCTTGTTCCATCCGCTCTCCACGCTCTCTTGGCCTTGTTCTGTGGGTGCAGCGGCTGAGCAGGCTGAGAAGCTCCAGATTGACTACAAGCCGTCCCCTTGCCAGGATTAACCTCTCGCCATTGTTTCTGCCCGTTGAACAGGATTAACAAATCAATGTGTCAGGTAGACTGCAGTCAAGAGACAATGACCCAGTTCTGACACCGCTGCCTCCCCACCTCTCTCCCTCTCCTCCCCCTTCTGCCTCACTGCAGCTTTTAATTAAAAAGACTTTGCTTAGCTGGCGCTATGCACTCCCTTGAGGATGCCTCACAGCTTTGTTTTCATTTTTTTACATGGAAAAAAAGGGGGTGGGCGACAGCAGAAATGTAAGGTGAACCCATGTGTGCTTCCCTTTTCATGGATATGTTTGCTGTGTTGTGGCGTTTAGAGCCCACTTGTCTGATCAGTGAATGCATAAGCAACAGATGTTGCACCCAGGTGTTTCTAAATTGTTCAAGGAAAATCCCATGATGTGATAGTATAAGTAGCTGTTAAAGGCATTTGGAGATTATTTCCTGCTCGAGTAAGTTGATGGTGTGGAAATAAGCTGCTGCTTTGCTTATTGGATCAGTAACGTTAAACACACTGAAGCAGCAAGGTGGTCTCAGTGCGGAGGAAGCCTTGTTGTTTGTTGCAGAGACAGTATGAGCCAGTTGACCCATTGCAAGGTGATTCATTCATCATATGTGCACTGGGGACAACAATATCTGACTGCAGCAATAACAATAACAGATATACAGCTGCACAGCTGCCCCCTCTGCCTGCTCAAAGGTGTCAGGCCTCTTGCCCTTGACTCTGACTTCCTTTTTATCCTTGTCAAAAGGGAGAAGCGGTTTTGCATAATTGCTCTCTGTTGCACACTGAAATGACCCCCTCCTTGCATACCTGGCCAGACTTTTTTTTTTCTGTTCTCTAAGTGCTGACACTTATATAACACCCTGATAAGAAAAAACAGGCAAGCGGCAGGTCATGCAAGTTCCTCTAATACCATTGGAGGATCTCTAGGAATGACGTCTCCTGCCTTTGACACATTTAGCCGACCTCTAAGGAGCAGTGGTGACAAATCAGCCTGTTGGCAGGACAGCTTGGTGTCTCTGTGTCTGAGCCATGCTTGCTCTAATAATTAACATGTTTGGGTCACAAATTTAACAAATTTAAAGGTATCTGCTCTGTAATTAGCCCAAAAAAATCTAACAAGCTAGAAAAGAAACAGAAAGGGACCTTTGATGGTTCCCTGTAAACATTTTTACAAAATTATAGGTACCACCGAGTAAACAGTTGCACAAACACAGCTAAAAATAACCAAAGATTGAAATGCACCGCTAACATGCTCGAGCTGCAGCAGCTGTAAGTGATTTGGCTGCGATTCCAAAGACAGTAAACAGTTTGATGGCGAAATGATCTCTTTATGCATAAAGTAAAAGGCTTCTTTCCCAGTCCACATCATCCAAGGGAGTGTCTGCGCTGGAGTTGAGCCCAGTCATGTCTCCTCTCTCGCCTCGCTTCCTTCCTCCCTCCTCCTCCTTCTCTCCTTGTTTAAGTTAGCAGGAGCTCGGCCCTCGGACTGTGACGATGACCTGTCTTGTCTAACAGCCGCCGTCGCCTTGCACTTCCCAGAAGCTGTGAAGCAGATTGTCTGTTGTTTGTCAGAGCGATGTGACGCGTTTATGTCCAATAACCATAAAACAAACCAGCAGTAAACTTTCCTCCTCGTCCAACAAGTTAATTTTTCACATCATGTGGCTTCTGGTTTTTTTTGTTTGTTTGTTTTGCTTTGGGTTTTTTTGTCCTGGAACAAACTAAGAAGACAGTGGTTTTATTTTGTTGAGCTGTGAGAGCATTTTTCACTACCTGAAACAAGATTCCAAGATATCAACAAAGCTTGTACTTGCAAGAGTTTATCACAGATATCAGGCAATGTTTGTGGAGATTAGAGTGTGAATGGCGTTCCCTGTTCTCTGAACTGGTGATCTTTTTTTTTCCTCCTGTTCCCATCTTTATGCCTGTCTGTCTCTCTCAAAGGATTGATTGTTTTTATTGCTGAACCAGCAGCCGCTCACATGGGAGTTCTGAAAGAATACAAGCAGCAGTTGCATAATAACATCTTTACTATGCACGGCTGTACTTACTATGAGGGCCATGTGAGCACATTAAACTGGACAAGTGGCAAATTGCCCTGCCTTTGGCCCGTGTATTTGATCATGAAGGCTGATGATTGATATTAAATGTCTATATGGCTAGATGATTTGGTCACCTCTGTGCTCGGCGTGTCCCTCTGATCAATGCATTTGCAGAGCTGATGGGATTTGGAAGAGGGTGAAGGGTCTGGTAATTGTTGACTTATGCGAATAGGCCTGATTGATTGCTTCCTGTGCTGTGGTTTACTTCAACTCTCAGCTGAGTGCAGCACGAGACTGGGATGCACACGGTCTCACATGGCTGAGCACAGGACTCGCTTGTACCAATAACAATGTGAAAAGCCTGTGTGTGCGTAATAGCATTCATGCAACTTGCGGGTGATGTTTTCTCCTTGGTTCTGCTGGTGGTGTTTTATCATATGCATGAAATTCATGAGAAATAACTTGAATCTCAAGTGATCAAAGCTGTTAAAATAATCTCCAACATTTTTTTTCAATAACCCCTCCCTCTGCTCTTTCCTGCAGATTGTTCTCACTAACGCCATGAGTGGGCTGCTCAAGAGGAAGTTTGAGGAGGTGGATGAGGACCCATGTTACTCCTCACCCTCTTCCCTCTCCTCTGCCTGCTCAGGCTGGGACTCGGAAGGGGAGAGCTGCTACTCAGACACCCTGGATTCCACTCCCAGCAATCCCAGCTCCCCAGCAACAAATTTCAACAGTGAGTGTCCACTTCCTGCAACATTAAATCATAGAAAGAGCTGATGGTACATGCTTTTTAATGCATTCTCTTACCTTGTTTTTACTGCTCTGGAGAGGCTCTGACAACAAAACCATAAAAATAGGGGGAGAGTTAAGGAATTTAGGCAGCTGGCAGCCAATGAAACACTTCGCAGAAATGATTTCAGACTTCTGCAATGAATACCCCTTTTGATTTCATGCCCCAAAGCTGCAAAATGGCTAATCGCATTATGCAGTGGCTGCTCACCTTGGCTCTGTCTCCACCTCCTTCCCACAGCATTGCAGACCTTTCCTTCAGAGAGGTGGGTTGAGCGGATTTAGGGTGTTTTCTGTCAGGACCTGGGTGCATCTGCTGGCCTTTAGGGCACCGATCAGGTTGGAGAGGAATTGTGGGGGGAGAAGGGCAAACAGTTGTGAGGGTTTTTAGGATGGTTGGGGCAGGGAGCCAGGACGAGAAGCGTGGCAGGTTGCCAATGCTGGGAACACACAGAGCCTTGTCTGAAGCCCAGGCGTGCACCCAGCACAGGTGCTGAAAGAGGCTGGGTGAAGGGATACAAAAAAGGGGGGTTTGGCCAATCAAGAAAAGAAGGCATGCAGACACTTCTCGAAGAGCAGATTGCACAGACCATTATAAATCCCTGTGTTTGTGTTGGACAGAAAGTGGCCTGCCATTGTGAAGCAAAGGAGGAAAAAAAACAGCAAGCAAAGCTATCCCATTCAGAGGCAGCAGAGATGGTGTCATTTGTCTCCTGTGGGTGTCTTAAGCCTGACTGGATTTGATGGATGTGAAGCTGAAACTGGCAGTTTCCTTCATCTGTATTACCCCTCGCGGCAGATTAGACAGCACAGTAAGGCTGTTGTCTGTACCTGCATTGGGCTAAAAGGTTGCTTCTCTTCCTCTGAGCTTGAATTATTGCACCAAGTACAC
>JAQFJA010000013.1:9506824-9518408 GCA_029874485.1 Naso brachycentron | reverse complement strand
AATTATTGCACCAAGTACACAGATTTTCTCGTTCGACTCTTGCGGGTAGTTGTTCAGGGTGTGTCCAGAGAAAGCTCTGTTTCTGAGAAAATGGGAATCTACAAGGAATTCCCCTCCACACAATAAAGGTAATGCTCAACACATGTGGAGTATTAGCATCCTTTTCTGTTCACACATACACACACCCTCACAAAAAAAAAAAAAAACATTGGCTCTGGCAGCTTTGCAGAGGAAAAAGTTGCTCGTCTTTAAGTGAGGCTCAAAAGTCGTGTCTAGTATTCCTGGGCAGAGGAAGTGGAATTTATAATAATGCTTGAATAATTGTTGGACTTGTTCCCACATGTGGTTCCACTTTGATTCCCACATGGTTTTATTGTATTTGTCTGGGTACAGAAAGATGGCTGGTGGCTGTGGGTCCTGAATGTTTTTACCAGAAAAAGGACCTTTGACTCCTGTCAGATTCTTGGTCGTTTGTGGGGATTGTCAGCTCACAGGAACACCAGGGTGGGCAGTTTTTATTTCTGTCCTGAGAGCAGCACTTCCACCCTCCACCTCTTCCGGAAGCCCCGAGCATTTACTCACCAGTTTGGCAGTTATGCTTCCTCCACTGTGTTGGTGGCCACTAAGGGGAAATTCCTGTGCTGGGTGTTTTTTTTTTTTTTTGTGGCATAGTAGGGCATGAAACGAGGCCAAATGGATTCTTGGTAGTTTAGGTTTCAATTTAAAGGTTATGAGTGTGTTGAACTCTTGTTAGCAGTGTCTTTTAATTAGGTACATGAGAAGGATTGGTTAAGGAACAGGGCTATGAATCAGAGGGGTGTCCTTTTTACAGTCTGTTCAGCACACATAAGACTTTAAGCGTTGGGGCATTATGCCATCTTGTGGCACACAAAAACAAATGTTTAAAAAACTAATCTCCTTCTTGGATAAGATGTAAATAAGTCTCCTCTTTCTTTATCCACAGCAACATCCATCCTAAAGAAAACCAAGAGAGCACGGCGGGGCAACGTGACGTTTGACCAGGTTACAGTGTTCTTCTTCCCGCGATGCCAGGGCTTCACCAGTGTTCCCAGTCGAGGAGGATGCACTCTGGGCATGATGCAGCGCCACAGCGTCCTCCGCACGTATTCGCTTGCCGAGTTTGCTGTGGAGCAGCGGCTCCTGCGTCGGGAAAAGCTCTTCAACAGACTCAGGGAGGAGAAGCTGGAGGCTCTCAAACTGAAGGTAAGCAAATTTCCCCCCAAGTTGTGGTCAGTGTTAATGTTTAAAAAAAATCTAAAAGTTCTGAAACACAAAAATCACTTATTGCTTTTTGTCCTCTCCAGCTGACTAAGAATGGAACACAAGACAGCGAGGAGGCGGAGCAGCTTACGGTGGACGACATCCCCGAGCACGACATCGACATCAGTGGAGCCAACTTGGAGGAGGGCTCTTTCCTCCAGCCTTACCCGCCCAAACGTCGCTATGCGCTGCTTAAAGCAGCCGGTGTGAAGAAGATTGACAAGGAGGAGAAGAGGCAGCTGCATGAGCTGAGGATCTCCAGGGAGAACTGTGGGTGCGACTGCCAGGGCTTCTGCGAGCCTGAGACATGCAGCTGCAGCCTGGCCGGCATCAAATGTCAGGTATGAGCTGAGGAAATGTCCAATAACAAAGTTTCCAAATTATAATGCAGTCATAACTTCTCTTATCTTCATTTCACAAGTAATTTATCAGCTTCTCTCTGCTTCTCACAGATGGATCATTCCTCTTTCCCATGTGGCTGCACCAAGGACGGCTGTGGAAACACAGAGGGTCGCATTGAGTTCAACTCCACCAGGGTACAGACGCATTACATCCACACTATCATGAAGCTGGAGCTGGAGAAGAGGCTGGAGGAGCAGTCTAGCACAGAGGAGGAGGAGAGCACAACAGCAGCCACCTCCTTACCAGCAGTGCCCTCGTTCCCCTTCAGCTCAGAGCTGGCTGCAACTGGAGAGAACAGTTGCAGCAGCGACATGACGGACTCAGACTCCTCAGGTCAGAGCGAGGACTCCGAGGCATGCGAGGGCCCGTGTGAGCATCAAACCCAGCTGGATGTCGACGAGAAAGGCCTCAGTCGCATTCTCAGTTTCAGCGACTCGGAGAATTGCTCAAGAAGTAGCGGCGACAGTGGGGAGCGTAAAGACATGTGCTGCCAAGATCAGCGGCAAGAACAGCAGCAGCCATCCACGGAGGCTTTTAGTAGCTTTAGCATGGCAGACTTTTGTGATGAGAACGACAATATAGATGCTGCACTGCTGGACTCTGCGGACGATCACACAGACAATCGAGCAATCTCAGAACTTTTAGACGAGAACGCCAACCAGGGAAACGCCCTGTTCCATAGCAGTACTGTGCCACGCACCCCCTCCCCCTCTGTTGATCGCTCTGCAAGCTACAACATGGACTTGAGCCTCTCCTCGGAGTCGGACCTGGAGTTCTTTGACGGCTTCCCCTGCTTGGGACCCAGCTCACTCTACAACTCCCTCAAGGAGTACGAACACATGGACAACTTTTTTCAGTTTCAGTTGCCTAGTTACCCCAGCCTCCCTCCGGCGAGTGACCCGGGAACCTGCCTCCTGGAGTCACTGTTTGGCCTTTCAGAATCCGTCCCAGAACCCCCTGCCACATTTACGGACAATCAGCAGTTGGAGGAAGCCATGACGTTGTCTGTGATGGAGTCTGTGAAAGTTTGACGAAACATGAAAATGCGTGGACAGTGCAAATTTTTAAAAAAAGAGGGGTTTGGGAGGGGACTGAACATGCACATAAGAAGAAGTGATTTGGGAGGAAGCTGTGATTTCCCTTTTGCCTAATAAATGTTCAAATTCCAGACTTGCCTTCAAAACGTTAGCAAAGCAGTTTGGGATTATTGCTGTGTGAGATGGCAGCTAGAGACGGAAGTAAAAAGATACAAAATAGCGATAAAATTTGACCAGGCCCATAGAAACCAATGATGGCTCTCAAGTCCTAAGAAAGCTCTTTTAACCAAACCAAGATCTGCAACCAGATACCGAACAGGAATCAAGCTTAACTGGGGCCAGGTTGGGAATCTCAACACAGCTGAATGTGCACCTCAGGGATTTTTTTCTAGCTTTCTAGCTTTTGGAGGCAATGTATGGTGACCATTGCTGTGATGGCCTTCATAGGAAACCTGAGTCAGATCACAACATAGTCCTGTTCATGTCCTCCCTTTGGGCTCACACCCAGACGACTTGAGCAGGGAGGGTCCTCGCTGTGTTCAATCCTAAAGCTAGTGGACTCTTTCTCCTCAAGATCTTCTCTCAAGGGTCTTAAATGGTACAAAAAAAAAAATCCCTCTAAAAGCTCCTCGATCAGCACTTTATCTGTGAAAATAGTTATGTATGAATAGGCATTGTTTCGGTTGTATGGGGTCGATTCAACAGTTAAACGCTAAATTATGGAGTTTCTTATTTATGAGCCGGCTAACTAGAAATGATGCTCACACCATTAAAAGCTGTAGCTGTATTGTCTTTATTGCTTTTGTTTTAAATTATTTCCTTCATGATTTAATTTTTATTTATTTCAGATAAAGCCTACTTTCACTCAAGAAGCACTGTGGTTTGATATTTTCACCTGAAAGTGCAATCTTCCTTCCTTTTTTTTCCATATCACATTTAGGCGTCGTTATGGGAAACTGAACCACGAGTCCATCAGAACGTATTTAATATCTATTCTCTTATACATATAACATGTTTTTGGTAACTTATTATGTCATCATTTCATTAGTTATTTAATTTAAAGACATTTTTTGGCAATAAAATGGGGTGTTGTGAAGTTTACTGGATGTGCCTGCTTATCAGGGGAGCCATGCCTGCCGACGGCGTGCGCACAGTGCTTCCATTTAAGCTTTGGGACTGAAAACTGTGGAATCTCCCTAATCACTGAAACTAAATTATGGGTCTGTTGTGTCGCTGCCTATAATGTAACCATAGAAAATTACACTAATATTTTGTAACTAATTTATGTAGGTTGACAAAAGAATTCTAATCATTGACAAATTGAGTATTTTATTAAGAAAGCGAAATGAGTAATTTTCAATCTGGGACAACCTTTGTGATATATGAATTATAGAGAAATGTATACTTATGAAGGTTATCGCTCTCTAGCATTCTGAAGTATTTTTCCTAGGCAGTCTTATGGTTTGATATTTTAGCAAAATGCCACTAAAACTACGTAAATTGCAGATCAATTTGATTGTATTCTGAACTTTTTGGAAGTCTGTGACTTGGGTTACATTATGTAATAAATTACAAATGTAAAGGGTTTTTGTGGATAAAAACTGCATATATTATACAATTTTTATCACACACAGAAACCCTGATAATTTGAAGAGTTGCCTCAGTAATTATAGAGTAAAACCCTGTAAAGGTGATTCTGCTGTCACCTGTGTGAACAGTTGAGGACACTAGAGAGTTGATGTACATATCTCACCCTTTCTACAGCTGTTTCAACAGCCTTTCTGGACCCTTTAGAAATTATGCATGCAGGTCCTGTTTGTTAAAAACTTGTTCTGAATAATTGTATACTTTGAAAAGTGCTGAACGCACATTGGAAATGTATTATTCGCTTTTTGCCTTTGTGATTACTTTAAAATCCATCCGATATATGTTCTTACGCCATGAAGAGGGCACTGGTTATTGCGAGCAAACATCTGTTTCTCTTGTATAAAACATCGATTCTCATGAAGAAATGGCAACAGTGAGTGTTAATCAATGTAATGTATTACAGTACAGCTTTTTTTAATTTTATTTTCAAAGAACGTGTCTTACTTTTTTGCCTTTTGTGTTGTACATATTTCTGCTTGAATGGTCCTGCAGAGCAAACAAAGCTGCTTTATTTTTTACATATTCACACTTTAACCTGCTGTTCAAAAACAGTTTCTTTCATCTAAGCCATTTTGACAGCCTGTCCCTCCAAATAATAATAAAAAAAAACATTTTCTAAATGCTTGACTCTCTTGTTTGTCATATGCCATATTTTAAAGTGAACTTTACGCCACATAATAAACCTTCAGAGGCAGAGGATAAGCAAATACGCCCACACAGCTGCTTTTTTTGAATTTATCTCATGCATATTTTATGCCGTTTTGGCCTCCTAACTGAAAACACTTTCAATCATTTCATGTTTTAGCCTACTAAATTCAATATGTTGGCTCCAGTACTAAAGTCAGTAGACAGTTTACGCTGTCATTAAATGCTTTGACATTCTTTTGGTTGTTTGTGTGAACCACTGGAATTCATGTGTGGCCCTTTGGTCTCCATGGTTAAGAGAAAAACACTTGATGTGATGTTATGCTGTAGTCTCCTGACTACCACCGCAAACATATGGCCAGAATTCAGACCAGCAAAGTTACTGCATATAGCCCACATTTGGCCAACATTAAGAAAATGTGGTCCTTATTAAGTCTTTAGGTAGATGTCACAGAAATTACTTTTGGTTTTCTGTATTTCTGACATTAAAAGGGTTTACGTGCCTGTCACATTGCCTCTTAAGCCTTTTTAGTCCTACAGAAGTCCAGTCTCTTTTGTCTTTGGTTTGAAACATCCATCAAAACATCCTGCGGAATTTTTCCATCTACTAGGGTTACAGTAAGGGAGGTCTCAGCTCAAGATAGGCACCATTCCTACTGTTAGTATTCTCCCAGTGACCCTTACACTGTGGCCCCAGTTACAGACTGGGTTTGCACATAACCACAAAATGCATAAAAGTCAAACATTTCTGAGACAGTGAGTAAGTTCAAAAGTGCCAAGAAACACATCAAAGCCTGAGAGAAGTCAGAATGATATTTAGTCTAAGCATGAACCACTGTCGCCACCCTTTGGCTGAATTAAAAAACTACAAGCTACACAAACAAGATGACTGAGATCATTTTATTTCACTGGTTCCATTTGACCGTTTGGACACTTTTCCATGCACTGCATTTACAAAACCTGTAAAAAAAAAACAAAAAAAAACACAAAGTTAAAAGTCAGGGATGTAAAATATGCAGTCAAAATATGGAGACGTGCTTTCACAGAAGGGGGCTTACTGAAAAGATCCAGTCTTGGAAGGCAGAGACTCTGGTGAAGACAGTGGGTTTAGTCACTTGGTTGCACATGCCAGATGGACCGTAACTGACAACACCGTGGACTCTCCAGGCTCCATCGGTGTAGCAGTTCAGGGGGCCTCCAGAGTCACCCTGGGACAGGTAGAAATTAGAAAAGACAAGGAAAACAGCGTTCAATTTGAAAGTATGCAATACCAAGTGGGACTTATTCCTACTTAGCTTCTTTTATATTTAGCTTTTACTTATTCAGAGGATCTGCTGGGAGGAAAGGACAATTCTTAATATAGTTGTCAGGATTTCCATCTTTGTGAGGAAGTAAAGATAACAATAAAGCAGCTTTATTGTCATTATACAGAGAATTGTACAACAAAATTGTGAGGTTAGAGTGGAGGGTAAGTCCTGAGCCACTGCGGCTGCGTGTGCCACCACATTTGGCTAAAATAAAATAAGTAACTTATTTCAGTGTCACTGGCATCACCATTCTAATGTGGAGACACTTAAAAATCACTTTAAATTAAAGATGGAAAAAAAGTTTGTTTTTTTTTAACTAGAGGTATAGCCTAAAATATTCTTATTTGAGTGAAACAATGCAAAAATATATATTCATGTTAATTTAGTGTGAGGCAAATTGGTTTCAGAGGGCAAAACTGCCTTGTATCCGGCATGTGCACACATATGTTTGCTGTACCTGGCAGCCTGATATCACTCCATCCCCTCCGGCACAGACCATGGTTTTCTGAGCATAGCTGCCCCACCAGCTAGGCTGGGAGCAGATTGAGTGCCCGACAACGGGGATCCGAGCCTCCTGCAGGATGGCAGGGACGCTCCCACCGTCTGTGAAGAGAGGGTGTGGAGAGAGAGAGGGCAGGAATCGTTGTAACAGATTTACATCAATGGTGTGCATGAGACTTATAACATATGTGTGTGTGTGTGTGTGGGTGTCTTCTCACAGCTCATAAGTCCCCAGCCAGTGATGACACAGGTGAAGTCATGAGGCAGAATCTGGTCAGCGTAGGGCAGGCTGGCGATCTCCACGTAGCCGTTGTCATACACAGACTCAGCAAGTCTCATGATAGCAATATCATTGCTGATAGACAGAAATCACAGGTTAATAAAATGTCAGTAATGTGTGTTTTTGAAAAGCTTACTTTTTTAAATTGTGGCTAAATACGTACAAAGCAGCTGACTTGCTGTTACTTTACCCAATGCCGAGGTCTCCAGTCCAGCCAGGATGGATGGTGATCCTGTCCACAGAGATGAACTGCTCACTTCCATCATACTCGTACAGGTTGTATTCACCAACCGCCACGCGGTACTTACGAGCATCCGTGCTGACAGGAACATAAGAAACAATCTTATAATCATTTATGCAGCAGAGAAGGAACAAGCACAGAACAGAAATTAACACGATTTATGCCTCACTAGCCTGTTTAGTGAATTTGACATTAATGAGAAATGTAGATGAAATGACCCATGTCACTGAACAAGAGGACCAGTGACAGAACCAACCTGAAGATACAGTGAGCGGCAGTCATAATGTGGAAAGCATCAATAAGAGTGCCTCCACAGATGTGGTAGTAATAACCATCATTGTATATATTCTCCTGGAGAGAAACCTGAAAGAAAGCAGAGACCAAACACACACTGATGAGGCAGAGGATTGCATGTTATTTCAAAAATAACCAGTTAAAGCTCAATTTTAAATCTATTCGCTCAATAAGAATTAAGAAAATTCTACAGTAAATCAAAAATTGAGATGAACATTTTAATTATAGTATTGACTATAGTATCTTGAATAATTTTGACCTGGAAAATGTAATTATGTTATGTATATTAGAATATATGCATTTGGTTCTACCTGCCATCTCCAGGTGTTGGGTGGAGCATCGCTGCCTCCTATGACCCTCTCATTGTGCACATTATGGTTGAAGGGTGTTTTAGCCCAAATCAGCCCTTTAGAGCACACATGAGCATAAACAGAGTAAAGTGGTGATATTTTAAAGTTCAGAAAATCATTGACAGCATTGAAAAGTCTAATGTAAATTTTACTGATACAAATTTCTTGAAAGACCTACCAATGCAAGACAGGAAAGCCACAAGCCGAATCATGTTGGAACACTTGAGAACCAGCCAGGTAGAAACTGTGACAGCTGAACTATTTATATCAGTTTGAGACCAGAAGACCTTCAGAGAGTCTGAGGCAATCAGTAAGTTACCTGCCAACATCAGCAATCCATGTGAATAGAACCAGATCAAATGTACACCCTGACATGATGTACTGTGAAATGGACATGCTGGCAAAGTGTTAAACTGCCTTTCAGGAACCAGACAGCAACCATATAAAACTCTTAAACTCCATACAAAGTATGTATAAAATGTTTTATAGTCATGCTATAGATGCTACAGTTGTTGTATTTATATTTTAATTCATTTAGAAATGTTTTTTAAAAAGAAAAAAAAAGAAAAAAACATGTTTGTTATCGTGGTGGGAAAAGAGCAGGTGCATTCACATGTAGGCAAAATCAACCAGACAATCAGTAAAGAGTGAGACTTTGAGCTAATCAACAGGCTTTGATGTAGTCAACAACATGTGAAAAGAAGAAAATGTTTCACAGTGTGTTTGAAGAATAGGTCTGTGTTCAGTTTAATATAGTGAACATTGTGTGTGTTATGTGTCCCAAACATAAAGCGGTTTATATGCATATAAAAAGTCAAATTATGTGTAGAAATACAGTATTATATAGCATTAAACAAAAGCATATATTATTAATATTATTATATTATAAACATATATTCTGAATATAATCCATTTTTTCTGGCTCTCAGTTTAATAGGCTATGTATTTATTTCTCTTGATACAAGCAAAGTTGTTTTTTTTTTCCTGCCTTTATTTGTTGGAGAGGGAAAGTGTACATTGATAGACTTTTTTTAAAAAAAAACAATAAAATGTAAATGCATTATTATTATTTATGATATAATTTGTCAGTAAAACTTTTTTTTGTTTTATGTGTTTGTTTGTTTTTTTCAGCATTTATAACAGTGCTAAGTCTTTTTTTTACTCCTTAATCAAGATTTAAACATTTTCCTCATGTTCAGTCTTAAGTGTATTTTATTCATCTTAATATAAAATGCTCACTTCTGTTTGTGTTAGACTAAGTCAGCTTAATATCCTTGTAACTTAAATCAATAAATACACTATGTGAGAGAGACTAATATGATTTATTTAAGAAAGTTACAGTAACATAATAATTTAGTCTAGCTGATGTTTCTGGTTAGTTAAACACAACTAGGTCACCTAAAAAGTAAGCTATTCCTCTACGTGTACAATAGATGTGTGGGCCTGTCTATACTATGTAGCCTATATGTAGCCTAACACAAGTGGGCCTAATTTACTAAATCAGATTTTACTGGTGTACATCTGCTGGCTTTTGCTTCTCTACTTTATTGTAGCCTTCTGTTAGCTATTCAAATCAAGCTAACTAAACCTCAGGAAATGCTAAATCAAGCAAGAAATATAACGTTAGCTAGGTCTAGATAACACACTCACAGTGGCAATTTAAACAAATGTGCTGTAGTTTTTCTTTGTACATGTTTCAAGTAAGGCTACTAACTGTCAGATATATTTTTACAACAACATTTTGTAACATATTTGTATTAAATATCCACTTTCATCACGGGCATTGTCAGTTTTTTCATGAATGAGAACTTTTACACCCGCGTTATCTGTTGCCAGGCAACCGCGTAATCGCCCCCGTCAAGGACGGCTAATCGAACGCAGGATGTTTGATACCATGACTGGCTGAGTACCCGTTCGATTTTTCTGCCATCTTTATTTATTAGCTTGGTCTAGTCCTCGAGCGGCTGCTGTCAACCTGGCTCAGCAGCTGCCGCTAGCTAGCTTAAATGAGCTGTACAGCCGTCAGTAATGTCTTATAACATCGCTCTACCTCAGTGACATTTGGTCAGTGTAAGTGTTCCGGAGCTGTTGAAGGCAATGGGGATACCGCAGAGCTCGTTTTTGTCCGACGGGGGAACTAATAGTGGATATCATGTCCACGGGGTACGTTGCAACGTTAGCGTGGTGCAAGGTTATGTAGCCTACAGACATTGGATTAGTTTTCTCTTTTTAAGGCTTACTTATCCATTAGTGTAGGATTGCTCACCAATGTCTCCTTAACAGATACTATAGCTTCCTTTATCTCTAAAGAAACACAATAGTTGTTTTGTGATTGTTGTGGCGGGTTTTTTTGTTAGTGTAAACTATTAACTCGTGCAACCGGTCAGCTTTAATGGTATCCGCCCATGATGAGGTGGCATTTGGCATTCATTCGAGTTGTTTAGCCTTGCTAGAGACTGCACTGGTTTAGTAGCCCTACTCTGTGAACCAAGTGAAACTAGTTAAGTTAAGTTGTAACGTAACGCAGTAACCTAACAATGTGGAAATATCAGCTGTGATATCTGCCCGTGAGGGTCCTCAAATTTTCCCCGGTGCAATATCTTAAGTGGACACTAGGTGGAGACTGTAACAAGGCATCCTTTATATGAACTCAATCAAATCTCAAATATGCATATTTCAGGTTCAAGAGCAATCACCTGCCCTGAAGGCTGGTTTGGAGCCCTTCTTTGACTTCATTCTCTCTATAGGAAATACCAGACTTGTGAGTACAGTCCTATAATGCTCAAGTCAATGTTTTGGCACATCCACTAAATGTAAGAAATGTGTAATATATCAAATAAAGCAAGTGAACTGTACTGAATTGAATGATGACATTAAATTAAAAATGATATGTGTATAGACATTTATATTATTTATGTTGATTTATTTATCAACATTTTATTTTGTGCATTAAAATCAGAGATAGTTGGTCAATTAGGTGACTGAGAAAACTGGAAGAACAGCTATTAATGAAAAATTTTACAACCATTTATTAGATAATGACACCTTATGCTTGTGTGCAGTTCAGCTGCAGACAGCAGAAACATTACACCAAGCACCTATAAATCCCAAGATGTTAAACATATTTACTTTTGTTCACTTCATCATGTGTTTTCTGGCCTGTCCTTTGTTTGTCAAATGTATTAAGTCTTATATGAAGCTGCACATTTCATGCAGTATTATTTAATAAGATGAAAAAAGATTAACTTCTCTTTTTCTTTCTTTTCTTTTTTTTTGACGTAATATATCTGTAACATAATTTTGGACTGTTGAAGTGTAACTTGTGCTGACTCGCTATGAATTTTTCTTTTTTCTTTTTTTTAACATTGGCTTGATGTAATTTGATAATGTTTGCAAATACTTTTTGAAAGACAATTTTTCTTTCTTGTGATTTGGCCTGTAATATAGCCTCAGGGGGAAAAGTGGCCTTACACTCTGCTGTAATCTCATTTCATCCTCTCTTTAAGTGCAGCTGGTTCACCATGTCTGCACTGTCATTGCTGAATTTGTCTGTTTTTCTCTGTTTCTCCAGAACAAAGAAAGTGACTTGCTGAAAGACC
>JAQFJA010000013.1:9465516-9476145 GCA_029874485.1 Naso brachycentron | reverse complement strand
TTTATTCTTCTTGAAGTCTGTTGTGATGTAAAGAGGTTGCAATGAAAGTGGCTGAACAACAGGGCATAATAACAAACATGACAGACTATCGCCAGTAATTAGTTTTTATTATGTGCTCACATCTGTTTTAAATTGTCCCTGTCCACACAGAGCAGATGCGCTCAAATAATATGAGGTATACAGTCTACACAATACAGCCAATATCATCTATTATCATGAATGAATCATATCGAAATATACCATATTTTATCATATTCATATGCATTAATTTTAAGGATCTTCTTCAAGCATCTGCAGTGTAGCTTCTGCTAAAGCTGCCTGAATTAAAATGAGTGTAGTCAGGATTAAGGATGATGTGCTGCAGTCTCCCGAGAGCTATTTAGTAGAGCGAATCATACTCCTGTTGAGCGAGATCATAACAAACCTCCAGCATTTTACATCCTTGAACTCTTCGTCAACAGTCTGAAAAATTTCTTCAAGTAAATCAAAAGAACCCTCCATGAATTTCTTATGGCAAGATCATGCACCCTGAATGGTAAGATGAAGAGACACGACGTTATTTCTTCCCAGTTTCACTGTGGTTCGATGAGCTGTGAGGCAGTTTAAACTTTATGGTGTTTTTCTCATCCCTCCATTTATTCCTGACATTAGATGCCTAAGCATTTATAGCTTCATACAGACTTCAGTTGTCATTCTGACAGACACACATTGAGGAATATTTGGATGCTTTTTTTATTAGTTTCAGACCAAAAAATATTTCTATAACCAGTAAAGTTTACAGGAAGGACAACAGAAACTCAGTTGACTAAAACATATTTTAAAGGGACTTTTTGACACACTTTTTTACCCAATACTTAAATGTGAAGATTAACCTCTTTTGCCTTAGTTATAAAGATTAGCTTAGCTCAAGAAATCCACTGCCTAAATGAGATATAACATGTTAATTTATGAGCTTTGAAGGTGCTGATTGGCAGGTTTTTTAACCCATGGACAGAGTCAGGCTCTATGCTAAGCTAAGTTAGCTGTTTCCTGGCTGTAGCATGTTTAATGGTCGGACAGGAAAGTGATGTAGCCACCTTCCCTTCTAACTACCAGCAAGGAAGGAGTTAGGAGTATTTCCCAAAATGTCAAACTATTCCTTTAGTGGAACAGATTTGGATTCATTTGACAGTATCTCAGAAACAGCAGGTTTTTGGTGAGGATGGTAAACATGAATAAATGTATTGCTCTGAAGAAAATTCAAGCAATAATGGACATTCTAATCGTTCCAAATAACAAATAGATATAAAATGTGTCAATAATTCCAAAATATCCCCCATCAAACTCAAATATACTGAAACATTCATTTTAATTATGCAATGTGAAGTTTTCTTTTTATCCTAATGTGTGTTAAACAACCACACGTGCTCAAAAATTCATTATTTTGCATATACTGAAGACCCATTATCTATTTATGCTATGCCAAGTTGACTTGCTGACCGTTAATTTGTGCATAGAATACTGAAATAGTGACATACTATCTCAATTATTGCAAACATAATTGGTCACTTGTGTCTCTTAAAGGTTATATTCCCTGCAGTCTTGTTTATGGTGACTGTGAATAGCTTAGTAACGTAAGTGTTGACACAGAATTAATTGCCACACCATCATAAACACGTTCCATGGTGCTGTGTATGAATTAAAATCACAGTCATGTTGCAGAGGCAGCGGTGGCAGTATGATCTGTTACCAGCTGAGGTTCCTGGTAAATTGCCTGCGGGTTCAACTCAACAATCTAATTTTAATGCTTTCAGCTTCTCCCATCTTGAAGTATACATTTCATCAGAATGTGCCACCCACGTTTTACTCAAATTTGAGGTTGCTGTACATCAGCATTCAGCACATTCGGCTTGCTTTTTGCAAAATGGATCGTTGCGTTTAGCGAATGAAAGTGATCCTCCCAGACAGACATGAATGCATTGTTATTGAGCTGCACATAGAAGAGAACCACAGCTCTCTTGAGAGTCTTTGGGAGCTAAAAGAGACTCCCGGAGAGGATTATTCCAAACATTTCAAGCCTGAAACCAAATGAACGAAATCATCCGGAATCTGTTTGCGAATATGGATGGAACAAAGAAGTTGCAAACATGCCTATAAATCAGCAATGCAGAAGGTAGAACCCTCCCTCTTACACATGACCTGGCTGCAACATAATGACATATTGTGTGTCATATTAAGTGCAATTAAACCGATGCATGTTGGGAAATGTAAACATAGTTGCAGCTTAATTCAAGCTTAATTAATTCAGCAGGGAAACTCAAATGTTCCTCTTTAAGTGAATGGGTTCTAATCTTATGAACACGTTAATGATGATGATGACAGTTCGACGCACATCTCTTTCCCCTTTGAGAGATGACGAATATGCGGGGCTAGTCTAGGTGGGGAGCAGTCTTGGAGGGGGAGGAGGAAGAGGAGGAGGAGGAGGAGAAACCACTGGCTTTGACAGTTGCTTCCCCCCTCTGCTCTCTCTCTCTCTCCTCCCCCTGCGCTTCAGCTTCTTCATCCTCCTCATCATCATCCTCATCATCACCCCTCAGCAGAAGCTTCAGCTTCATCAGCAGCAGAAGCAGGAGCGGCGTCCGTCGACAGCGCGGAGAACAAATAAGCAGCACGCATCTTGGAGAGGCGCTCCGCTCGAAGGGGAAGATGGGGAAATGGCAGCTGAGCGAATGTAAGGACCAAGACATCAAACGACATCTTTATTTATGATATAAAATCCGCGTTAATGCCTCAATAGGAACTATTCTAAAACAAAAGGTAAGACATTTGCGTGTATTTTGCTTTTCTTGTCGCACTTATTTAATAGCACAGTGAGGAAGAAGGGGGAGAAAAAACTGCAACATTTGCTGCACATTCACGCGCTTTGTGGCAGTTTTAACCGAAATTCAGCTGGAATTTGAAAAGAGCATGCATTCATTAACCTAAATATAACCTTTTATTAGGGAATGTTATTTGTTCGTGATAATATTTCTGAATATAGGCTGTTAGCCTCTTTCTGAGAGGAATTGTTGCTAAAGATCTTAATCCATCTTTTAATTGGCTTGAAGTGCTGACAGCACCGCTTTCAGGTGTCTTCATAGACTTAAAATGACAAATTGTTCCTTTAATAATATCAGTCTACGACCTAACACCATACTGCCATGGTTTATTAGTGAGGATCAAGTTATGTTATTGTATATATCTTATTTCAAAAAGGAGGAGCAACCGTATGTTGGGGGAGAGAATAAGCGAATACGAGTATCTTTCTGCCCCCTTGTGGCTTTGATTCAAACTGTTTCTGAAGGAATTGACAGAGATTAATATAATTGTATCATAAAAACAATCTTTAAAAGATATTTTACACCATTAATACTATTTGTTCTTAACTTTTATGCTTTTTTCTTTTTATATATATTTTTAATAATAAAATAATAGCTGTTAATGTCATCTTTAAATCATTTTTTTCTGTTTTAAAGCAGCTTATAAAATCTCCCCTGACCATAGAGAGCGTTTAAACAGTTCAGCACCAGTTGAAACCCTTTCATGCAGTCCTTTTCTCAGGGTTTGTTAATTTATGCCGTGCAATTCTATTCATCTCATATGTGGCCCACATTCATGTATAGTCCCCTCTGTGGTTTCCTGTTATGTAATTTCATCCCCATCAGACTGCATCAGCCTCAGAATGTTTGCTGCTTGGCTTATATGAGCTCGCATGGGAAGGGCTATATATAGATGTAACAACACAAATGTAAGGCAAGCAGAGTACAAAGGTATAGAGACAAGGATGATGAGTGTGTGTGCTTTTTCTGTGTGCATGCATGCATGTGTCAACAGTTGTAGCCTGTGTGCATGCGTTGGGGGGGGGATGGATTCGGACAAAGTAAGTGATAAATTATGCACATATTCTGTGTTTTAAGAAAACTTTTTTTTGCCAAAAAGATCATGAGAGAAATGATATTTGAATAATTGTTAGCGCAGTATCAGTGCATCTATTCTTATGTCATTTTTTTTCAGATTATCCCTTCTGACGTGTAAAGAAACATGGATGGATCTTCATCCTCTCTGCAGTATGGATCAAAAAAGCGGGTTAAGATTCACCCGGACACGGTGACAGTGAAATATGCCACCCACTTCCCCCAGCCTGGTGATGAGGGGTACGATGACGCACCCTCTTTTGAGGATTTTGGCGCTTTTGCGGAGGCTAATGTGGGAAAGAGACTGGTGTCAGACAGCAAAGGTGGGAGGACTTTCTTTGGAACCATGGAGACGCAGCCAAAGCCGCCTAATGTACAAAAAGACAAGGGGGTCGGGGGCCAGCTGGCCAGCTTCGGCGAGGCGAATGTGTTGGCCTCCAGGGTGACCTGGATGGCCTTGTTTGGGGCGGCGGTGGCTCACGGCTGTGTGGCCCTGATTACTCGTTTAGCAGCAGACCGCTCCAAAGTGCCCTCCCTCGAGCTGCTCTTTATTCGCTCCGTGATCCAAGTGCTGTCCATCCTGGTGGTCTTCTACTACCACGAAGCCCCCTTTGGACCTAAGGGCTACCGGCTGCGGCTCTTCTTCTACGGTGTTTGCAACGTAATCTCTATCACCTGCGCCTACACCTCTTTTGCCATAGTACCACCAAGTAATGGCACCATCATGTGGCGTGCCTCCACCACGGTCTTCAGTGCAATACTGGCCTTCCTGCTGCTGGATGAGAGGCTGGGCTACACAGATGTGGTCACCGTGGTGGGAAGCGTGTTCGGCCTGTGTCTGGTCATGGTGCCCAACGTCGCAGATGAGGAGAAGTCCAGGCTGGGCTTTTGGAAGGAGGCCTTTGGCTACACAATGACAGTGATGGCCGGCTTGACTGCTGCCCTCTCCATGATCGTCTACAGAGCCATTAAGGAGCGTGTCAGCATGTGGACGGCACTGTTTACCTTCGGCTGGACGGGCACAGTGTGGGGTGCCTCCACCATGTTTATAATGCAGGAGCCCATCATCCCCCTGGATGGGGAGACCTGGGGCTATTTAATTGGGATCTGTATCTGCTCCACCGTGGCGTTCCTCGGAGTCTATTATGCTCTAAACAAGTTTCATCCAGCCTTAGTAAGCACCGTGCAGCACCTAGAGATCGTGGTTGCCATGTTCCTCCAGCTCATTGTTCTGAAGATGATCCCATCTGTCTATGACGTCATCGGAGGTCTGGTCATCATGATCAGTGTGTTCACCCTGACTGGAGTCAAGCTGTATAGGGTGAGCAGGGCAATTCGGCAGGATTACCAAGAAATCCTGGACTCGCCCATCAAATGAGTCTTGATATGTCAGTCTGTCTGTTTACAGTGTTGCTTGGTTGTGCAATTTAAAGAATGTCTGGATCTTCATCTGATGATTTTGTATCGTTGTGTTGTTGAAAGGGTGCCAGTTGTGTAACAAATGTCTTAATATTTGTGTGTGAAATAAAAATCAAATGTGATATGGTGACCATTTCCCCCCTGATAGTACTGCTTTGATGTCAAATTGTGTCAAGGACCAAAATGTCAGCAAAAAACAGGAGTCAGTTTGATTTTTGTGCTTTAGTTTTCACTAACATTTGAAATCATAATGAATCTGGTCTTGTGAGTGGCAGTGTAAGCTGATTATTTAAATGATATGCACTTTTTTAAATAATAACATCAACAAGGCGTGGTGTTTTTGTTGTCTCACTGCCACACTTGTCAAACTGTGTAAATGTCAGCCCAGAAATCGGTCATACTACATACAAGGAATGAAAGAATAAAAATAAATACCACCCACGTTTCTTAAAATAAATGGTATTGCTTTTTTTAGCCTTAATCTGTTGCTTGGCAAAATGGTGCAATTTCTTCAAATAGAATGAGATAATAGAGAAGCCAGCAGGAGATATGGTGACTTTATATGCAGGTTAAGAGCTTGTGATTGCTCTTTAAATTTATTCTAAAAGTTTATAGGAGATCAAAAATGATTTTGTGCACAGGAAAACCAGCAAGCCACCATATATTCTTTACTCCTAGCAGTCTATGTTGTGCACAAGCTGCCCTTCAGTGCTTTCTCAGAACCTCTCACGGGCGTTCTGGCCTCAGCAGCTGCTTGATATTTAACACTAGATTACATCCCTCGACGCTGCTTCTGTTTACTTTCAGAAGCATATCAAACTAATGACCATAGGCAGGTGCGCTGTATTAAATTAAAGTTCCCTTTAATAACATGAGACCTTCAGCTTTTTTCAGTCCAGTGATGCTTCCTCGTTCTGTGCAGAAAACCAAACCGAGGCAGTCGGTCTCTATGATTCCTCCTGAGGCAAAGCAGAGGTGATGGAATGAAATAAAGACTTGATAACAATGCGGGGTGGATGAAGTAGGACGTGTTCCACATTGCAGTGTAAAATTGACACAATATGGATGTTTCATTGACAGCCCAGCAGGTGGCATTCACAATCCGCTTCATTATTCAGCAAGGCTTAGCTGATGTAAAGTAATACATGAGTAGATGGGTGAATGCTGACTTGTGCTGTGAAGTGCTACTAGTGGTCAAAAGACCAGAAAAGAGTCATATAAATTCAATGCATTTACTAACATCCATTAACTGTATTAGTACAGACTGTGAAGGTAATGTGTTATACATGCAACGGTGTGAAAACATTCAGCAAAGGGTTTTTGTCACATCAAATCTATTTAAACACATGATAAAAACACCTCTAAGCCTTTTCTATACATGCAGTTTAACCAAAGTTAGGGTTATAAATGTATGACGCTCAGGTGAAGATAGTACCATATCGATACTGAAGCTGGAAATAATCCACCGTGTGGTTACGACCACACACAGAGCAGAGATGCTGCAGGAACTCATCATTCTGTGAACTGACAATCTACTGTCACTGATGTGCCAGCAGATGAAGTGGTGAGTAAACTATAAGCTCCATTCGTTTACAAACAAAAGTTGAACAACTGCTACCCTAAGCACATAATGATGTGAAATTGCTTGTTACTTTGGAAATAAATCCTGTCTGTCATTTAACATTTTCCTTTCAAACACTTTGGTCTGTGTTTAAAGTTTATTCTTGAAACTAAAAAGGTGAATAAACTGGGGGTAAGTGGGTTTAGTCTCCATTTATATGTGTTGTATTAGAGTCTTGTTTTGAGATGGGGCTTTGAGTGCAGAAAGATGAATACATGTAGAGGAGGCCCATCTGTTTGAGCAGGAAACAGACTGCATCCTGCAGCGAGCTGCACAACCTTCCAAATTACTCTGCAACCCTCTTTACCACAGATATGTTTATTAGAAGTACCATCAATTCTCAGGATGGGCCTGGATGGAATTTAATGAGTTACTGTGTATGTGTGTAACTGTATGAGTGCTGCACAGTACAGATGACTGAGCTTTTTTTTGAAGGCTCAAAAACACCAGATATTCTTATTATTAAATACAAATATTCCTATTTATCATACCAGACATATCTGTTTAAGCAAGACAACATATTTCAAGCTTATTAGGAATTAGGAAAAGACGGTGCAATTATATTTTTATTTGAGTTGATTGTTCATAATTTTTCATTCTCCATCTTTCTTTATTTAGTTTTTAATTCAAAATAAAGTTGTAAAAAGCTGACAATAAAGAAATATAGCAATTGCTAATTTATGTCAAAAGACACCCAAACAACAATCAGTTCTTTATGGGCCATGAGTAGCTCACAACTTTTGTTTTAGACAGCTGATTCTGAGTCAAATTAATTCATCAGCAAAACTTAAAGATAAAATGACAAAATATTTTCTGTCTGTCACTCACTTCACTCAAGTAGTTTTTTGTGAAAGTGATGAGGTTGACTCTGTCGCCTCACACAGCGAGAAACATGATGCTTATGAGAATGTATAACATCAGCAGCTGCAGTGCGATTGACTGACAGCGCCGCTGTCCAATCCATGCAGAGACAAATCCTCCGCATGCAATTGGATGCGAGTGGGCGGGACCTGGAATCTGAACAGCTTGTGAAGCTGCTGCTAGCTAGCCTAGCCGTGCTGCTGAGCAATGACATGCTTTGATACAGAAATGCTATTCCAACGGGGCACAGTGTCTCATCAGCTAGGCTAGCTTGTTGGAGTGGAAAATTAACTGGCTGCTAGCTAGGTTTCTGGATAATATCTGTGTGCATCCGTTTCCAGTCTGTCTGACTTCTTCACGTTAATTATTCCCAGAGGAGATAAGAAGAGGTGGCCATCAGCAGACGGGTAAGACGTGGTATGACTGAGCAGCAGGGTATGAATCTGAGCTGCCACTGACGGTGAAGCTATCTGATCCAGGCTACCGCACCAACGTCTCTCACGAGAGCTACAGGCTAGCTCCTGCTATCCTTGATTTCACCGAGTAACGTTAAAACTCAAGTCGGCTAACAGCTAACCGTTAACCCAGACAAAAAAACAGACTGTCGCCTTGCCGACATGGCCAACATACTGTTGCCTATGAGGCTAGAGGCTAGTTTGGGGCTGTAACCGAGGTATTTGTTAGAATTATAGGCATTTTCTGTGAATTTTCCTTGGTTAACGTTTGCTAAGTGAGATAACAGAAATGTGACACGCTGTCAAGAATAAGTTCTAAGACAAAAGCTCAGGAAAAAAAACTGCTGCATAACCTACAAATGTGGCTCCACTTCATTTCGTGCATTGCACCACGTTAACGCTTTTATTTCTGAGGTTGAAAATGGAGAAGACGCCTGAACGGGAGCCACTGTAAGGCATATTCCTTTTTTTTCTTTTTTCTTTCTTTCTTTCTTTTTTTTTTTAGTTTAATGCCTTTTAGTATTTCTCTCGTGTTAGTGTAATTTATGTGATGGTAACTAGTTTAAGTTGCATGTTGTGCACTGATGGGACCCAGCTTTGTCATGGTCACGATGGAGGCATTCCCATACATTAACTTATGATTCCCTTTAACAGTTACTTGATTTAAACGGCCAGTTAGATGGGATATAGTCCATAAAAAGTGATATTTTAGTCAGTCTAGCACATCTCGTTTGCATATTAATAATGCAGTTTTTGTATGTACTGGAATTAGGGACTGTTCATCACTTTTCATTATTTATGTATCTCAAAGGAGTCCAAGGTAGTGGCTTCAGATATCTTATTTTGAAGGATCAACTGTGGCAAACCTACATATAATCTGTTTGTGATCATTCAAAACACAATGAAACAGTGAATGTTCACATTGTAGAAGTGGCCACCAGAGAGTGTGTGAGTACTTGAGACATGACTTGCATCAATTATCAAAATTAATGCTGATTCATTTTTTTTCGTTTCCTCTCTGGGGAGTGAAATGGCTAAAGAATAAATAGCTGTGACCTCAGCTTTTATCTACCAGTAATTTATGTAAGTGAAACCATTTCTGTTTTGGGGCAAGATTGTAGATAATTGGCCCCTCTGTTTATCTCCTAACATTGTTTCTACCTTACACAACCAAAGCCAGACTAAATGTCATGCTTCGGTAGCACAATGGGCGATAAGGCTGTATAATTATTGGCAAGCTCTTGTGGCTTATGTTTGTGTGGCCTGTTACAAAATATGTTCCACGGTACTTTAAAACAATCAGCAGATTAATATGGCTTAGGTAGTTTATCTTACAGATATTAGGCCTAATTGTGGTTGGTTAGAGTTGAAGGACATGAGGGGGTCGCATGTGTGTCTTTCCAAACGCCAAAGGGGGGTCTTTCTGCAGCTGCTGAATAGAATGGTTTCTGTAATTATTGTCACACTGACAGACCTCTTCACAGTCTCTCATTAAGGTTTCAAGGAGGTGAGAGGGGGAGAGAGACTTTAGATCTGCTGTGGCGAGTTCACAGTGGGAGTCCAGGGGAGGATGGCCACAATTTGCAGGGAGAAAGATGGTGGCGACCTGCTTACCAGCATAAACTGCTTTTGGATGACTTGCTTGCTTGAGCTTTGAAGCCGACGTGTGTACTAGTGTCAAAAATGTGTCAGATAATGTGTAAGATTTTGATCCAGCATGGGAAAGTCAGATCAGAATCAGACCTTACTTGTGCCAGCATGTTCCCAGGTGCTTGATGACTTCAGGATCTGGGGAATTGGCCTGCTGGGTGGTGGTAATTGTGGTGTTCAAATCAGTACTGGGAAGAAAAAAATGCAATTGGATAATCTCTAATCAGGAGACGTATGGAGCACATTTCCACCTATCAGCTGCCAGGTCAAGATCTCACATTCACCCCCCCTGAACAAAAGCTTTTACTATACAGCTATGCATGTTAATCAATATTGCATTGATGAGGCCCAATAAATTTAATCCATGTCCTATATAAAGTTCGTGTTGACTCAGATTCCCTTTAACAGCATTCTTAAAACATTATGACAGCACATTTTCATGCTATGACAGTATTATCTTATGGATTTGTAGAGATGAGCCTGTTTTTCCTATAAGATCCTGCCTTTGTCTTGTTCTCAGTGGCCTGGAGCAGCCAAATCTGTCCCCACAGCCTCGGGGAAAATACCAACTGTGCATTTTCATGATAGCCAAAAAATAGTGTGGCTGTAAATTTCCCTGGTCAAATGACTTGCTCAGGAATCTAGCTTATTAAATGGCTCCAGGGTTCTATTGAAATAAAGAAAAGGGGAA
>JAQFJA010000013.1:9387786-9399151 GCA_029874485.1 Naso brachycentron | reverse complement strand
CCCCGAGCCCAAGGTGACAACGAAAAAATGCTTAATTTGTGCAACACATAGTCCAAGGATCTAAATGATTAAAAGTAGATTAAAATTATTAAAAGAAACAGCAGCAAACAGTCACATTGGTAAAGCTGAAAGCTAAAACTGTGAAACATTTTTGCTTAAAAAATTATTTAAATGGTTATCAGAGGAGTTGCCAATTAATTTTTTGTCAACAGAGTAACAATCAGTTAACAACTTCAGCTG
Organism: Naso brachycentron; assembly: GCA_029874485.1. Taxonomy (NCBI): domain Eukaryota; kingdom Metazoa; phylum Chordata; class Actinopteri; order Acanthuriformes; family Acanthuridae; genus Naso; species Naso brachycentron. The sequence continues at coordinate 9,398,911 of JAQFJA010000013.1, read as the reverse complement.
TACTTGGATCTATATTTTATAAACTCTTGACATTTTTTGCATGCATAACCTTTGCAAAGAAACTACAAACAAAAACTGTAAGATAAATATAATCGAGGCAGGTTTAGATAGAAAGTGGCATGAAAAGAAAACGTAAGAAACGTTAATGTAAAGTTACAGTAAGTTACTTGATTAAATGTAACGGTCTGTGTTATCACTAATAATATACTATACTATAATACAGAGAAGTTTGTTTAGCCTATGCACCAGCTAACGTTAGCATCGATCAAATATTTGCTCCAACAGACATTGAACGCACAAAACGCGGTCTGTTTGAATTGTCATGATTGTGCACCTGTTGTTGTTGCACTAATGTGAAGATGCTGATTGACGTCACCTCTGCCCTCCGCGAGCACCTGGAACAAGCTAACGGTTACTCCTGCTAACTTAGCTTCGTGAGCTAACTCGCTGGTATCCTTCATAGCGTCATTTCTTCAGGACGCATTGCTCTGGAAAATGTTCTGCTCTCCCTCCTGCTGAAAAATTGTTCTTTTATCGGCCTCAAAGTCGAACTTGAAACCGAAAGCGGAGTTTTCTGTCCCTGCTGTGGAAGTGTGACTCTCCTGCGGTGGTTGTCAAACTCCCTGCTTTGCTCCATGAAGGTAAGAACCTGCTGCATGGTCTCTCATGTCTTGTCTGTGCTGTTGTTTATGTTTATGTGCTGTATGTTTGTGGCCTAATATTTGCTTGACTTTTGCTTCTGCTTCCGTTGTTTGTATAAATATTTGCCTGGTTTATATCATACTCTTGTGTTGGCTGTTTTGGAGTGTTTTTGGCCTGTTGTTGCATCGTCCAAGTGGTTGCAGTTTTTATGGTGGTCTCACTGTAAGCTTGTGACTGTAGAAGATTTATGTGTGGTGCTTGGAGCTTGAAGGCCTTGAGAACTTTTGTCTTGCAAAAGGCTTGTGTACATAAGGTATTCCATTGTAATTTTGGATTAACTGGCAATTAAACATAACTTTTCTTTGTCATATGCACACCACATTCATCTAAGATTTGGAGGAATAGTGACTCTATTATGTGACAGTTTGCTTTATTCTTATCTTAGTTCTTAGCAAATTATTCATATCATTAGCCTTGTTTTGTGGTTATTGCTGCTGCTCCTCAGCTCTATCAATATTTTGCCTGTTCTTATGTTACCAGACTTCTTATCAGGGCATCCTAAGAAGTGTTTATGTTTTTTAAAATCACTTTGAACACTGTTTTGATCTGCTGTACTGCTTATTTACAAACTGCAAGATATGCATCTGCTTTCATCTGCTGCTGTTGTTGCTTCTCAGTGTTGTTGTTGTTGTTGTTTTACAGTGCTGCCGTTGTTGTTTTTCAACGCTGCTGTTGCTTCTCAGTGCTGCTGTTGTTGTTTTCCGACATTGCCGTTGTTTTCAATTCTGCTGTTGTTTTCAGTGCTGTTGCTGATGCCTCCATCGCTGCTGCTGCTGTTTTTCAGTGCTGTTGTTTTTTGCATCGCTGCTGTTGCCTCCATCGCTGCTGTTGCTTGCCTTTCTGTTCATACATGTGTTGAATTTCACAAGCTCCGCCTCCATCACAGCATCCACACTTTAGAGCCCTTTAAGTTTTCCTGTGTGGAGGAAAGTTTATTGTTGTTGCTTCCCAAATCCTGCTGTGCTGAACTCGCTGAATGCTTGCGGGGAGTGATGAGGTCAGAGTCCAGATGCCAGATATCTCTGTGCATTCACATAGTAAACCCCTGACATGTCAGTCTGCTAGCTGAACCACCCATATGTGCCATTTTAATGCTCTAAGCCCATGATAAGTACAGTGTGCAGGACATTATATTGTGCTGTGTCCGACATGTGTGGACACATTCATGTACACAGAGGAATACAGTTGAAACACTTGTATGTCAATTTGTTTTTGAGGAAAATCAGATTTTTTTGACTGACGTGCTGTACTTTAAAAAAGTGTTTAACCCTGCTGACACAGACGAATATTAAAGAGATTTATCAGCTTAATTATGACCTAATTAACATAAATGGTATTGCTGTGATTACAGTGTAATTATAGGACATATGAGTCATTTGTTTTAGACTGATGTTCATCGAGGGGAGCCTAGTGGTTCAGTGGTAAATACTATAACCGATTTAAATCTGGCCTGGGATGTAAAAGGCTATAAAACATGTTCTCTTAAAAAAGGAGGTTTTGCGATGTTTGTGTAAAGCGTAGATGATGTGACAGGAAAGCTGGACTTCTAGGCCACCAGGAAGCTAAAACATGTATTTTATCTAATGGATAGGCTACTTAATGCTGTCATGCTTTCATGCAGACATAACAAATGTCCATCTGCACAGAAGTAATTTCTCGGTTGCTGACAGTCCTAAACATCCAGGACTACATATATCTCACTCGAATGGCCCACGAGGGACTCTTCCGGTGTGACTTTAACAAGGCTTTTATTTCCTCGATGTGCTGCGTAGGTGTCAAGGACAACTCTTGCACCATCCCTCTGGTGCAGTCAAGGCTCAGAAAATATTTACTGCATCTCTCTCAGTGAACGGACCTGCCTTGTTAGCGTTGGTGCCTGTGTGAGATTGACTGAGAAAACTGGGTTTGTGCTGGAGGACGAGAGGGATGCGGACAAAGAGTAACAGAAAAGAAAGTGTGGTTTGTCGCCTAAAACGGTGTTGTTTTAGTTGTTAGTGTGAGGAGTCAGGAAGACAACCTGAAAGCACGCTGGTTTTGGATTGACCTTTGACCCTGAGCTTCAGTTCCTGGCTAACGTCATGGAAATCACTGACCTAGAGGTTGACCCTGGAGATGTAAAATTATGTGGCTGCCACACTCCTCTTGATTGCAGCAAAAGAACAGATTTGTCAAAGACAACAAATCTTTTACACAAACAGGAAGCCTCCAAGAGATTTGGAGGAAAGTGGTGGGAAGGCCTGTGACGGGCCTCTAAGAGATCACATTGTTTAGGTCTGGGCTCCCCAAGGTTGCCTTTTTACATCGACAGTACACACAGGGAGGGATGGGAAAATACTGAGGGGGATGCTGAGGGAGGGCTGCTACTTCTCATTCAGTGTAACCTCTCCCATGAATATTTTAAGCTCTTCATTAGATCTTTGGAGGATTAGAAAAGTAGATTTGTACTTCCTTCCAGTCCTGCGAGGTTTATCAGTATCAGATGACATCTGAATTCAATAAGAACAGTAAACTGTCATGCAGATGTATTTTTCTTCCTTAAGGTACTATCTGTTCAGCCAAAGGAGCATTATAGACTAAGATAATGGAGGAGGAGGTAATGTTGCCCCCAAGCAAGGAAGTGAGTATGTTGCCTGGTTTGTTTCTGTTTATTAAAGGGATTTGTCATTACATGCAGACACTTCAGACACAGATTGTACAAGCGTAAACAAATAAATTTGCCTCCATGTTCTTTCATTCTAACAGTTGATTATTTAGTAATCTCTTTATGTGGTAGCAGTGAGTATGGGTGTGCTGGGTCAAATGCTCATTATTGCTTTAAGACTGTCACTGTCACTTAACGTTAAATAGTTTTTTAGTTTGTGCGTCCATATGGGGAAGTTATGTGTCCCTGCGATGTGAACTTATGTGTGAAAGAAGAGATTCACACACTCACACACACACACACACACACACACAGAGGCAGACTGAGGGTCTGGAACCTGTTCTTATCCCCAACCAGGCTTTCCTTGCGTAAACACCATGTGAACGGCATTGAGTTTTCTTTCTCACCCATGACCCTCTTTTTTTGTAAAAGGGCCACAACCAGGCAGAAAAACATTGACAGGAAGTTGTCAAGTGAAATCAACCCCAATTTGATGCCAAAATAAATAAAATATTAATAATAAAAATCCATTCAATCACACCTGGATCAGACGCATCTGTAGGCCAGTGTATCTGAGAGGGTACAGTATCTCAGCTTGTGCCCACTTCCCTGTAAAAAAAAAAAACCCTCTGGCCGTGCTGTTTCCCTGTGGTGCTGCTGGGGAGTTTGGAGCTCAGCTGAGTCAATAGCCCTGAGGGCCTCCAGACCGTATAAACACCCCGTCCTCCGGGAAGAGGGTGACTCGCGCCATGCTGCCGATGTTTTGTCATGTCCTCATCTCTGTAGTAACAAACAGATTAGTCTTTGACAGATGTGTTCGGAGGGTAATGGTTCAGTCTTTGAAGACCCTGTCATATCATAAATAAACAGGCTTTCTATTGTTGTAGCATGTTTTTAATTGGAGCACCATATAATGCAGTGAAAACAAATTATGGTATAACATTAACTTTATGGTAAGTCTTTTTGAACTCATGACTTAAACCTGACTTAAAATTTGTATATTGAGAACTTGGAACATTGTGACAAGTTGTATGGTGGAAAGAATCTTAAATAATACATAAAATCCACTTCTCTGTTCTCCACCTTTAAGCTTTAGTTGTTCCATATTTATCATTGCATGGCTATATTTTCACCAAAATGTTGTAAAATACAGTTTCTGTCTTAATTCTGAAATACAACCCTTGTGCATGTCAATGAGGGCTGTTCCAATGATCAAAAGAGAATTTCGGTATAATAGTTTCTCATAGTGATACTGTACAATCCCTTCTACAGACATCTGCATTGTGGAAACAACCCGGATTTCCATAATGCTAAGCTTAAAATCCACAACTGTAAAATACAAATTACATTTCAATAATGGCTTTGATCAGCACTTGTGCAGTAGATTACATGAAACTAAAATAAGGACTAGCATAAGGACTTGGACTAGAAGAGTGTGGTGATCATGAAGATGGGTTTCATATCACAATGTAATGGCTAACAAGATCAGCAATCTCTACAGGCACCTACCTTTTAAAAAATAAAAAAATAAAAAATTAAATTGGTGCATTGACTCAATGTAAAGATGGACGACACTTGCCCACTTCCTTCGACTATGAAGCCAGGACATCAGTAACCATGTTTCCATTAAGTGTGAACCGAATTTTAAGAGAACTTCTTGAAATCTCAAAAAAGAAAATATGAATTAGGAGCATTTCCATCAACTGGTTTGGAGCAAATAAACGTGGCTGCAAAGTGTAGTTTGGTCAGAAGGTGGCAGTATAGGCAACGTTACACATGGCTGTAATAAACAGTAGAAAATCAGAGGGTGCAGACCGGAAACAAAATATTGTGGCATTTGTTTCTGTTTACCATCTAAAATTAGAGTTATGTTCTTTGGACAAGGTCTAGGAATACTTGGGTGTCCTCATCGCTTCACACAAAACTGCTGTTTTTGTTGTTATCAAACATGTTTTTGTGTGTTGGGTGATTATCCGGGAAGACGGCACAAACAACTTCATCTACCACTACTTCTTTTGGGGAGCGGAAACAGCAGAGGGTTGGGCCGATGGACGATCCATCGTCCACTGAGCGCTGAACATCACCATGTAAAAGGCGCCCGTCCCTGCCCTGCTCTTAATTGGACAAACACTTTGCATATGTAGTTTGACCCGTTTCTTATCCGCTAACATGGAAGAGTGGGATTGATTACATTTGCTGCAGCCAGACACCAGGGGGTGATCAAGATGTTTTGGCTTCACTTATGAGGAGCTGTCATGTCATCTGTGTTTCATTGGTTGGGACTTTGTTAAAAGTCTTCATTTAAGTATTTTCAGTCTTAATTTTCTGTGAATGTTTATTTTCAAACTTGGGCAACTCACGAAATTAAATAAATTTAGCAATCAGTTGTAGCATTGTGGCATGTTTGGATGTTGAACTTAGAACACAACTTTCTTCAAACTGTCACAGAACAGAAATGCAAAATGTCTCTCTATCCACAGTTAAACATCTGTTGTATGGTGTAATATCCGGTTGAAATGTTTTGACATTCTTCTGGTTGAAGAGAGGATTGGAGGCTATAAAAAAATCCAAAATACACAACAAGAAGTCACATAAACCCCATAGAACTACTGCTTTAACGTTTTCCTATAATTCCTCTTTAGATCTCCCTCGTGTGTCATATGGCTGTGACTCAGTAAAGGGAGACATTAACCTTTTACGAGAACATGCTGTATTTGCTGTAACACTGTTCTCAGTCGGGCTCTACTGGTAACATCGAGTGCAAACAACAGTTCTTAATCTGGAACCCAGAGGCTAAATGGCCTTAGCTTACATATTTCAGTCCTCTCTCTCTCCATCATGTGGCTCCTGCATGCATACTGCATACTCTGGGACGCTGAGTTCACTTGACCTAAAGTAATCAACAGGTCAAGAACTTTGTTCCAGCAAACTCAGACAGTCCTCTGTCCATCGCTCCAGTCCTGCTGTGTGCAGCTAACAGGCACGTTTAAAAAATACAGCACTTGTGTTAAGTCATGTATCGAGGAAATCCGTCATAATTCCTTTGATGGAGATGCAGAAGTGCTGATGTGTTTGCCTGTTTTTTTGTACAGATGACCAGGAGTTTAGAACATTCAGTGAAACCTCTCCTGCCCATTTCCAGCATTTTCTGCTGGGTTTTTCACAGGGAGTTTGTCTTAGCCCTGTTTTGGAGAAGGGCCATTGAGTGGATGGCACCAAGGTCTTGTAATCAGCACATGGCGTCTGAGAAGGAGGAGCTGGTACTGATGCTTGTTTCTAATTTTGTTTTTCTGTTCCTGTGTTGTATTTGGATACACAGAGACAGAGAAAACACAGTTGAAGCATCTTTAACTTATGTAATGTGACGTATTTCCCAGGGAATGGAAGTGTATCGCTAAGGGATTTCCTTTGGTTCACCCAAAGGTGGGCACAAAACGGAACATGAGTCTCCAGAGATTCCAAGATTTAGAACTAGATAATAACTTTTCACACGCCTCCATCACCTGTGTTTCGAAGGAAAAAGGAATTTAAGATGCATAGGCTGCAACCACTCTTTTTGCAATGCACTGTGAAAAAGGCTTGTTTTTTGATGTTGGTATGATGTGGCTGATTAAAGGTGCAATCTGTAAGAATAAGCATGCATATCACCAGTACAGTCTTTGCTTTTGCTCTCTTTGGCTGTTACTGGCTGCTGTTAGTTTTGCTGCTCAGTTAGCTGTGCAGCTAGTGGATCTATTAGCTAATCAGCCTCATATTGGTGTTTACACCATGTTCAGCAGCCTCCCTAATTAACAAACAAACACAAACCGGAACAAACACAAAACAGAAGAATAAAATAATGGACTCCAAATGAAATATTCACACAGATTGTTTGGTAAGAGTAAGTAAGGCCCCTTAGCTGCTGAGCAATCACACTGTGCCCACTCCTTCAGTGAGTAACATTATCAAAGGTTTGGAAACTAAGCAAGGAATTCCAAAACTGGAGCCAAAATTTCTCGGCATGTTTTTAATGGCAACGGATATTTTGACTAATGGCTAACACATCATGGCAGCAGACTTAACAGAATAGAAATAGTGGGAAAATACAGAGGGCATTTTAAATTTTTTTTGATACATGACATGAAAATTTGATTGAGGGTTTAGGAGCAAAAGTACAAAAAATTAGAAGCGTCCTCCTATATTCACATGTCTCACTTTTAATTTGTGTTTTTTGCTTTTGTCAAACATCAGCTTATTAATACGGATCTGAGAGATCTTGAGATCACAAATAATCATGTCATTATCACGGGATAAAAGCCTGTTTTCCTGTGATAACAGGATCATTTATCTGGTTATCACACAATAAAAAAACCTTCACGGGACAATGATGGAGAAAGCGAGTGTCTGGTTCATGATCACACAAAAGTGGCTAGAGATGCTGTGGGGGTCACACAGTGAACAGGCAAGTGTCACAGAAAGTGTCTATTTTATAATAATATAGACTTTATTTGAGCAGGTTCTGGCTGATGCAGAGATGAGAGCTGACCAACATATCTGATTATCATAAACATGATGTTTTCCTTATGATCCTTCCAACGTAGTTGTCTGCTCTAACTGCAGGAAACAAAAACACACATTTATACCTTTCCTTACTGTTCAGTTATGAATCCTCCTGACAGTGGCAGTGATGTTGAGGTGCTAATTTTGTGTGATCAACCAGACACTTGCTTTTGATTTCTCCATCATTATCCTGTGATCTTGAGACGAAGGCTCATTATTGTGTAATAACCAGGTACGTTATCCCGTTATCACGGGAAAACAAGTTTTGTTATCTCAAAATACATTAATTTATCCCATTGTCATGAGATAACAAGCCGTTATCCTGTGATAATGAGATGATTATTTTGTGATCTCGAGATGACAGAATGAAAAACGATGGCGACTCTCTGCGTCCATACATGAAACTCTTCTCATCTGCGTCAATCATTAAACTCTGAGTTAACTAATAGCCGAAGATGCTAGCACAATAGCTCAAAAAGAAAAAATCTTGCTTTCATATTTTTCTATCATTTTTTATATGGATAGAGTTCAGGGCTCCTAAATTGGTCATAACGTTTCTGTACTTTTGTAATTCCCCTGGTAATCACAGAGGCATTCAGCTGCCCCATGGGTACCAAAACTGTGTGTTTTCTGAGGTCAGTTAACCCCTGCTGAGAGAGCTGGGATGGAGGAGGAGCACAGCTAGAGGAAATAACACAGCAACGGGGTATCTCCTGCCAATCAACATACAGCCAAGTGAGAAGCATTATGATGCTTACCATTTTCCCAAGACTGTGTGGGTTGATCTTTTTACCCTTGAGAGGAGTGAGTAGCTAATGCAAGTCCTAAAGCTTGTTGTCTCAGTGGAGTTATGCTTTGGTACCTTTGAAATTGAAAGCAATAACTTTAGCCTTACAGTATGTTCCGAGGGAGTTTAATTCCCATTACTTTGTTTGACTCATCGCCTGTTTGGCTTATGTGCATCTTGTTTTCTGCTTTATGTCTGCGTTGTTGCTGCCATTATGGCATTTAACTCAGTAACCACTTGACTTGACATTTAGGGTCAGTACTCCCACTCCGTCGGCATGAGGAGAAAGGAGGTGACTCACCACGAGTCAACTCCTAATGAAATCCCTTCCTGGGAGCTCTGTAAATATTTTCATCCTCTCCCTCAGCATGCTGATAGACTAATACCCCTCACTTTCCTAATTAATCACTGAGGAGTGGAGAGTGACTGAGACGGGAGGAACTGGATAAGTGGTCACACGACTGTTGTTGGAAACCGTCCACATCAACACATCGTGTGTGCAACCCCATCCTATCTTCGAAACGCATAAACATTTAAACATGTCTGCACAGGCAGATAAAAATAACTCTTCATTTGCGTTTAACTGTGCTGGTGCTAAGGTTACATTAAGGAGTATGTTTCTAGGCTGTTCAGTGCAATGCATATCAACTTTAAGGCTTGTCAGACATTTCATTCCTACTTCCAGCTTTGACAGTATTGCAGTTTAGCTTCTAGCTTTTCTAGCAATGTATCTCAACTCTGTTAGTTCAAGTACTTCAACTTCAGGTTTAGCAGTGCATTCAGGCTTTAAGCTCTTTAGTCGGTTGAATTCATATTTCTGCATTTTTCAGCAATGCATTCCTAGCAGTCACAAGCATTTTCGGTTGGATATCTGTGTTTAGTTTTGTAAATAGAATGCAGAAAAAGAGCTGAAAGATTTGACAATTCAGTCATCAAGCAACAGAAAATTAAAAAGCAATGACTGTGGTAACTAATCTAGATATTTAAAGCTGCTGTTGGTAACTTTGGGGTAACCATCAATAACTTTTTGGAAAGTCATAATACCCATAGACAGCTGTTAGTGACGTGGTCTCAGAGTATCATGAGTTCTCTGTTTGCATATGCCTTTGTATTCAGGTTTGGTAAAAATCCTATTGTTCCTGTTCTATTTGTCCAACAGTGACGCTGTGTGTACTCTATGTCCTGATTGGTCTATGCTGTGCTTCTTGGCAACAGGTTATGTTGGTACAAGCCAATGAGCAGTTTGTGCATTATGCTCTGGCTCACCTCTGCCGACAACAGATTATCTGCAGGCGACACCGTCAGTCTGCTCCAGCTTAGCTGAGACAGACCACTTTAGTCCGCTGCAACTTTAACTACAACTGTTCAGTCTCAGTTCCAACTGGACTTAAAAGTGAGAGCGACAACAAACAAACGAAATAAAACGTGAGCTGCAGCAAACGGCTGCAACAGAGTTGCTTCCCAGCAAGTCTCATGCTACAGCTAATGTTAGCTTATTAGCTTGTTAGCAAAAGTTACTATCTGCAGCTTTAAGTTGTTTTTTCAACTTTCGTATTATTCTTTTCAGAGCTCTCTTATACAGAAAATCATGGCAATCTATACTACTTGTTTCAGCTGATTAAACATAAGTAATGTGCTAATCTGATCTAATTTGATTAAGTATTGACTGTATAAAGTGATGTCCTAATTGAAAACACTTGGGATCAATAGTTATGGCTTAATCATCCTGACTTGTGGGTAATGGTCGGAAACTGAAACACAGGTTTTGATGCTTTGCAGTATGTTAGTATCATGTGTGATTTATGTAAATACTTTAATTAAATCGAACGGTCAATATATGAATATAAATTTTTGGGAAATGTGGTTGTTAAATTGGTTGTAGATAAAATAGATAAATACAGTAGATACAGATATTGAAGTACACTGGGACTGTAGAGGGAAATCTTATTTCTTTTTTTTTTCTAGTTATTTAATTTATTCCCTTTATTTGATGCAACAGTAAGGTTAGATAGTAATGGCAGGGGAGAGAGAGGGAATGATGTGCATCAAATGATCCAGGCAGAACTCAAACTTAGGCTGCTGCAGTAAAGACTGCTCTACCATGTGAACTATTGGGACGCCCCTTAGAAATCCCTTTATTTCTATTGACTCGTGTATACAAACCCTTGTTATAACACACACAATCACACCATACATTCGATGTCTTGCTGTGACTATTTATTAAGTGCACACTGCTTTGAGATTCAAATCTTGTTTTACCCTCTTTCCCAAACATTCATTTATAATACTTAATTGCCTCAATAGCCACAATTACAACAGCAATAAGCTGCTGATAGCTTTGCATAGGGGAAATCCAAATCTCTTTAATAAGATGGTGCTGTTTTCTTTAATAAAGATTAAACTGCAATAGGGGATACTGTAGAATTAAGAAAAATATTACAAAACTGCTCATTGAA
>JAQFJA010000013.1:9276614-9288659 GCA_029874485.1 Naso brachycentron | reverse complement strand
TTTTTAAGATTTTGCCTGGTATAAACGAGGGGCACACACACACACACACACACACACACACACACACACCTCCTGTCTAGATTCTTTTTAGGATTAAAATCGCTATTTGGTTCTCTTCGGGTGTGTGCAGCAGCAGCAGCAGCAGCAGCAGTTCTGACAAAGCTGCAGACTGACAGATCGTGGCTCCGCGCACACTGGCAGTGTTAACCATGATCACTGGCGGCTGCTGATGTGATCTCTGCCTAATGGGGCGGTCAAGCAAGCTGCAGCCACGAACAATGAGGGGCCACATTGACTCCTCAGCTCTCCCTTAAATCTATGAAATCCGACAAACGCAGGAAAGAAAATAAATTAGATTTGAAAATTAGATTCCCGAACAATTAAGTGACGCAAACTATTCCAGTATACACTGAGGAACAACCGCCGTGATTAATCGATTTAATTTGCACATTACTGCGGGGCAAAGTGTTGGATGTTAATTTTGGACAAACAGAAGATGCAAAAGGGGGAGTGGGTTTACTTGTTATTGACTGTCAGGGAAGTTGTGACAGTGGGTTAAAGCATCACCTTTAGATTTCATTGAGCCTCACACACACACACACACTCACACACACACACACACACACAGAGGGTAAAGAGTTAAAATTTGTGCAGCTAATCTCGCACTAATTAATCCCTCAAACCCGCACGAGATGCATTATTATGCAGGAGGGAAAAAAAGCAAATTATTCTATTTTTAATGCAGCCCATAAAAAAAAAATAGTTTCACACAGCACCCATGTTGATCAACCTCAAACACCAAATGAAACCAATAACCTCCAACGCATTGCATTATTGTATTTTTTAATCCTTTAATATAGTACGAAATGTATCCAAACATTTTTTTTTTGTAAACTAAATTTTACATACGAGCGCATTTCTCCATAAATACCGATCATTTCTAACATGTTACTGGTCCTTTACATGCGGATAAATATGGAAAATTGAGCTACTTACATGTAATAATACTTCCTTTCAGACAAAGCAATTGACAGAGATTTTTTTATATTTATCACGTACATAAACAGATTGACACGGAACTTCAGGCTTTCACTACACGATTTATCGACATGACATTAAATAACAACAATGATACTGTGCTACTCAAACTGGACCTTGGACGAAAATGTTGCACTGAATAGGCTACAAAAGCACATTAATACTAAGAGTCGGTTAGGTCGACGTGTAGACTGTAGTAATACTGAATAATTCACATTTGGTTCACAACTATAACATTCTTTTCATTGAAGTCTATTCATCGCAATATTCTTAAAACCATCTCATTTTTCCATATATCTAGGGACCACATTTTTCACAAATTCCCTTAAACTGTGATAGAACTATTTACAAAATAAAATATTACACTTTTTTCCAACTTGGTGAAATCCTTTATGTACAAAAAATCAGGCCCGTAGATAGCATGCTTTCGGAGATCTCAGTCTCAGTAAAAATAAAGACTCAAAGAATTATTGAGGGGAAAGAAAAGTTAAACTCGGTGGCCGTCCTCGCCTCCTTTTAGTCCATGCATTCTCTTTCATCGACATAAAGACAGCCTTTAATTGATCGTTTGGGCCTCCCGTGTTTTCTCAGTCCATGTTTCACTGGCTGACTTTATAAAGTCTTTGATTCCAAGCAGTTTTTCTTTTTTTTTTTAAATTCTGCAGTCTCTCTTTCGCTTTCTTTTTGTCAAAAATATTTACACGTACCATTCATTGAAATTTGACGACAGCGTGCTGTGGCTGGTTGTGTGGTGGACTGCTGAGGCTGCTGGTGATATGGAGCTGCTGCTCTGGTTCTCTGTGGACGGTGATACTATGGTGGGAGGTGTGGACGACTCGTACCCTGAACTGGCCGCTGGAGACGGCTGCGGCCCCGGATTGGTGGATTCGTGCACCTTCAACAGTGAGAGAAAGAGAGAGAGAGAGAAATGTTTATAAAAATGTTGTCTTGCACACGCTTGTTTGCGCCTGGGGTTGTTTTTGTGCAAAGGCATGACATAAGAAACTCATCAAAGCAAATTAAAATCCCCACTGCAACTGTTTTTGAACGTCTGCAAAATTCTTAGACAAAGCTAGAAAACCCAAAACATTATTATTCTCGTTAAGATCTTAATCTGATTTGTCAGGCGAGAGAAAAGAAAGAAACTGTCAAAGCAAATTAACTTGTTTCCTTATTTCTGGATTAAAAGCTACAACCTCTTCCCAATATTCAACAAGGCTTAAAAATATTTTTATTCTCATTTCCTGTCTACAAAATGCAGTTCAAACATGTTATATTTCTGTTAAGACACGTAAACAACAGAAGAGAAGTCAAACCGGCTTTTACCTTCATGTGTTTTCGGAGGGAGCTGGGGTGTGTGTATGACTTGTCGCACATTTTGCAGAGATAGGGTTTGTCCGACGTGTGGACGTGCATGTGTTTCTTGCGGTCACTGCTGTTTGCAAACCGCCTGTCGCAGCCGTCAAACTCACACTTAAAGGGCTTCTCACCTAAATAAAGAAAGGAAAAAACACATCGCTTAACACCGGCTCTTAAAACTCTATATTATGCATTTTTGAAGTCTAAGATTTTTGAAATTTTAACAGTGCTCCAGAATAAAAAGGGCAGCCTTTTTTTCTTTTAAATTTGACACAAACTAGAATCTCCTCAAGCTGCTGAAGACTACAAATAAGACTGAACCCATGCAGGCTCGTGAATTAATTCATTTAATTAAATTAAATGAGTTTTAAAAAATATAAAAGTTTAAATATAAAAGAGCAAAAGCATGTGAAATATTTTGTGGTGACAACTGCGCTGAATCACATGGCAGTGAAGAGAGCCCACCTGTCTAATAAATAATAAGCCGCATGCATATTTTGGCTGGGATATTATCAGTGTGGATTTGGCAGTAAAAAGCGGTCAAATCTGTGCGGCTCTTACCGGTGTGAGTCCTTTTGTGAATTTTTAGATTTTCCGATCGGGCAAATACTTTGCCACAGCCGGGGAACGGACACGGAAAGGGTTTTTCTCCGGTGTGTACTCTGATATGATTTACAAGTTTGTATTTGGCTTTGAATGGCTTTCCTTCTCTGGCGCAATCCTCCCAGAAACAGATGTGGTTTGTCTGCTCCGGTCCCCCCACATGCTCCACCGTCAGATGGGTCACGAGCTCGTGCATCGTGCTAAAAGTTTTGTTGCACGACTTTTTGGGATTCGTCAGCTGCTCCGGCTCGATCCACTTGCAGATGAGCTCTTGTTTGATCGGCTGCCTCATGTATCGAAAGAAGGCCCCTGCTCCGTGGTGAGCGGCCATATTCATGTTCATGGGGCCATAGCCGTGCAGCTGGGTCGAGGCATAGTGGTCGGACCGCGGGCTTGTAACGTGGCCGTACTGGTCGGCCCGTCCGTACATGTCCCCCGAGAAGCCCAGCCGCATCTGGCTGTTGACCACGTTGGAAGACGCATGGCTCGCGGCTTGCTCGTGGAGCCCCGGGAAGAGCAGGTGCCCCGCTGCATCTGAGTGTCCATGTGGCCCTGCGAAACTTCCGGAGGCGAACAAACTGTGCTGCGCGCTGGTGGCGTCCCCGAATCCCCGATTTCTGAAGAGAAAGTCCCTGGTGGAGTTGAAAGCCGCCGTGGAGTAAGAGCCAACGTGGGTCGGGTGGTGATGGTGTCCCAGGGCAGCTGCTGCGTAGCCGGGCGCCTGGGATGAAAACGCCGTTTGTCCGGAACCAATATCGTGGGAGCTGTGGTTTATTTTGAAGGCGCCCATCCCATCCGCGAACGGATTTATCCCCAACGCCACTTCTCTCTCTGTGACTTCGCCTGTTGAGTGATGCCGTGTGGAGCCGAAAGTAGTGACTCCTATGGTGGGATACTGCGGTCCTGCGTCCAAGAGCATCTTCAGTCTAGACTCGCTGAGACGACTGAGAGCAGAAATCACAAAATCACGCACAGATATTCTTCCTCCCCCTCTCTCTATCTCTTGGACCTCACTCGACTGAGCAAACTTTCAAATCCACCGATTTTCTGTTTACGTTTTACGACGCGAGGAATTCCCCTATACCGCTCATCCGATGCACACGCAAAATCATGTATACATGCAATATTGTCTTTTGCGGTTTATCTTCCTGTGGCGCAACTTTCACCTCCTCAGTCAGGCGGTGAGCTCTAGACTGATAGTCGCAATCATTCCTGCAGATAAATGAATTGAAAAGACAACACAGTCCAGCCCTGATGAATGGGAGAGGAGGGGGGTAGTCATGTGGCTCCTGAGGGGCGCGCTCATTGGCGGAGCCCCTTTCCCCCCAATAACATCCACTCACCAAATAACAATCCACGGTGCAGGGCCCACACTTCTATTGGTCTCTTTGCATCATCAATCCCAGATATTGTGAGAATGCTGACTGTGAATTTGGTTAAAAGGCTGAATAACAGCAAAACAAAAGTTGAGAAGCACAAGACAACAAGAGGCCTCGTAGAAAGTCAAAGCACGTTTTGCAGCCACATACTGAATTAACTGTTTATAAAGCAAATGTGTCAGATTGTCTTTGATCTATCTATCTATCTATCTATCTATCTATAAATCTAGAGCTGACAAGAGTTTGACAAATACAGACATTGCCAGAAGAATCAATTATGACAGTAATTAAATTTATTGCATTTGCATGATTTGACATATAGCCTTATAGTAAACAAGCCTTAGAGCATTTAAAGGTGGGCTCTCATTACGCGTCTCAGGCCCAGGTATGCAGGACGTCTCATCTCAGGAAACCTCACGAGAAACCCTGAGGTTTGATATGAAGTCTGCCTCCCTTTAAAGGCCCACTGTTATCAACATACCCCTTTAAAGTCAGAGAGTATCCATGTAACGTTCGGGTGTCACACTGGCGTGCGCACCCTGCGTGTTTGGTAGCTCTGTCTCACTTGAACACAATGTTTCTGCGTCACATCAGTGGAACATCTGTGCTTTAGATTTCCACATCATCATGCTCACCAGCAGCACCCCACGTTCATAAAGCTAACTTTGAATATATAGACCAGTATTTAACTTGGATGCACTAGTGCGCCTAATGTATCCATCACAGTTCAGCTGTGCTTGTGCAACTTACTCATTTTTTTCGCAAGCCGGTGATGCATAGCATGTGTGCAAAACGTTGTGGGTTGTCGAAGTTATCAAGTGGGATTTGCGGCGCTCTCTGCAGGAACCTCCGGCTGCTAGAGTTCAAAGCCACATGCACAGACGTGCCATGCGAACCATTAAAATATCTTCTTGGCTACTAGGCTAGTTTCTACAAGGCATTCTCCAAGTCAGTCTTGAGAGACCGGCGAAAGAGGGGAAGTTTTGTTGTTCTCAACTTAACAAGTAGACCTACAACTTGATCCGGCGTTTTTAGGTAGTCAACTTCTCTGCTATGCAAAATTTGGAGCGAGCTCTCAACAGGTGGAAAACGGTAAGAATGGCATATCATTGAACAAGTCAAGAGTGGAGGTCATGTACTCAGACTTGCAGCAAGTGAGGCAAATTGGGAAATTGTGTGCCAAGAAAAGCCTTGTTGGAATTACCCTGCAAGTATTTAAAGTTTCTGTGCCACTTATGTACCTTAAAACGAGTCTAACATATTTAACTTCTATGCGTAAAAGACGCGTCCTAATTAAAAGGCCAATAACCGTTTAGTGTCATGATCCCCGTGTGCTGGAGTGGTACTGTAGAATGTAAAATGGCTACGAGGAGCTGTTGAGGTTTTACATTGAAAGCCAGTAAGTCAAAGCCGCAAAACCAGCGTTTTATGAGACCTCTCTGCAACATTCAGCATTTTCTTTTGTTGTTGTTTGGGATCTGATACAACTCCCCTGCTCACTTGTGAGTAAGGGAGAGTGCATGCACAACTTGGACCAGAAATAGCACTTCAAAGTTTTGCATTACGGAGATGTGATGCCCCTGAAGGCTACAGCTGTGAGCTTCACAACCCCATGCGCAAAGGCCATTTAATAAACATCTTTTGGATCCGTCATGTCTCACAATATTGACTCAATTTGTAACATGCTGGATATGACGCCGTCAGTAACGATTGTAGACAAATCAATTCAGAGTAATAACCGAGGGGAAAATCGTTTCAGTTATTTTTCTTATTAAAAATTATTAGCCACTTGAGTGATTGTCTTGTTATTCAGTATATTCTTTAAATTTCTTTTTTTTTTTAATCTGAAAACGACACATTCATTCCTTCAAAATCGTCCAATTAATTTTATCAGGAAAATGAAAAAGTGTGAGGAGGTTAAGTTCCTGACGAGCGCCTGTGACAATAAATTAAAGTTGTAGTTTAACCCTTAAAAATGACTTCTGATCAAGGCGGAAGCTGAGTAGCAGTTTTCACATCTTATATTCGACATCAAAGTGATCAGCACTGTTTGTTACAGTCTTTAAAGTAGAAGTAATAAATTTTTGCCTGCAGCTAAGGTAAAGCGTTCTGTCCAAACCCCCCTAAAAATCATGTGTTCGGTAACACAATTCTGATTGCAATATACAAGATATAGCTCAAGAAACTTTAAATAAGTCAAAGTTGTGACATTACTGATTCTTAATTATAATACTATTATTAGAGCAAAACAAAACAAAAATCTAAATTTCCAAGCTGTGATATTTAATCAAGTTAGTACAAATTTCGGCCATTCGTTTTTGTGCATTGGCAAAAAAAAGTCCGCCGTGCTGATGACTGTTATCCGTGTACATTAACATGCAAATATTACTCGACATTTTAATGACTTTATACTGGATTTTTAAAGCCGCTCCGTTAATCGACTCATAGTTCAAAAAGACCATTTAAATAATAATCAGCAGTAAGTGGTGGCTAATTTGTAAATTACCTCTTAGTTATGATCCATAACTAATATCTAAGTTTTAAATATTCAGAAAAGCAGAAAATAATTACTTACACATAACTCAATATACTTTGTAGATAATATTGTAGTAACCGATACTTACAGTATACACACGTTTTATTGTGAACTTAAGTCTGCAACGGCACCACCTCCTGTGACCCTCATCTGCTGCCGTCCTGGGTCTAAAGCAAAATTACCCCGGATCATAACAACAGGTCCCGTCCATTACATTTTTTTCCTCGGAACAATGGCCGCAGCTCGCCCCATTCACACTTCCTACACACACGAAGCAAAGCCCGGAGTCAACAGTGTAGTGCGCGCCGAAGGGCAAACGACTGGTTATGTAAATATGAGTGTTTATCAAAGCGTACATTAACGGTATGTACTCCGCACTGTTTTAAACTCCCACGTGGAGTTTTCATTTGGTTAAGCGAACAAGTTTTTTTTCCCCGCAGAGGCTGATCTTTTACGTGCGTAAAGTTGTGCGTAATTTGTGCGTAAAGTTGTCTCCCATACGTTACGGGGGCAAAATGAAGATATCACTGCATTATTTATGATCCTTACAACTTTTTATAGTGACAATATGCGTACTCTTGCGAGGCAGTCTGTTTTGTAACTGTGTAATCGAAGTGGGGAAATTGCCGTTTCATAGCCTCGCTGCCTTTATTTGAAGCGACAAAAGAAAAGCGACTGTATATCTGGATCAACTTTTTAAGACTTTTATGGTACAATATCCTTTGCATAACAACTATTTTTCTCAAGCGTTGCCTGAGGCACTGCGCATGCGTGCTGGCTGCTCGCTGTCACTAAGACATTTTTCTTCACGTTGGAAACTGTCACTGGTGACGTCAATCACTGAGCGCTGACCAATTAGAGCGCAGGGTGATTGTTTAGCTCCACGGGCTGCAGCGCCTACCATGAATCTCTATTCAGTATCAAAGCGTCCTGCTGCTGCCTCTCAACCGAATGGGATTCCATGTAGTCTGCAGATAGACTTAACTTTATAAAGTCTTTTTTTCTTTATTTTTCATTGCGATTAAAATATATTTGTCATCATCATTATTATTTTGCCTGCTGTCAAGTTATTCTAAAATTAGGAAGTAATGAGCGTGGATGCATTGGGAAGCCCCGTGATGGACCCTACGTTTTCCAAACGGAACACGGCGCTGAGATTAGTTGACTTGGCAGGGGCTCACCACCATCACCATCATCACCACCATACCCCTCAGAGCGTGACAGGCTTCCCGGGGTTCAGCAGCCATCCACACTCAATGGCTCACTCGCACCCTGGGGAGATTACTGCGGAACCCCGCCTGGGGCCGAGTCCATTCGGGCCAGAACACATGGGGCACTCCGCGGCCCTCAAAATCAGCCCAGCCCATCATTATCCCCACCACCATCACCACCACCACAATCATCATATGGCAGGCCACAGTGAAGTGGTCTCCAGTCAAACGGGAGCTTTTGGCCCGGTTCAGGCGACATCGGCCCCCTATTCTATGTCTCACACGGCCCAGGCTTTATCCGCAGGTAGGGATTTCCTCATCCGGAGAGATCTGACAGCTCAAGCCATGCCTGTACTGACTGACCAGACTGCTGGTTCAGCCTCTCACCACGGAATGTTTGTCTCAACAACAGGTAGCTATCCCGGACACTATGGTCACCACCCTGACGCTGGGAACCATACCCTCTTCTCCGGACTCCATCACGACCAGCCTTCTAGCGGATCACCGGGTGGCCAAGCGTTGAATGGACAAATAAGGTTAGGACTACCTGGAGAAATGTACGTTAGGTCTGATCACTTGAGTCAAGTGGCAAGCTCCAGGGCTGATCCCTTCTCCGCCTCGCCTTTGCATGGCTACGGCGGTCTGAATCTGAACATGAATCTTAGCGCTCACCACCACCACGGAGCCGGTGCCTTTTTCCGCTACATGAGGCAGCCGATAAAGCAAGAGCTGATTTGCAAGTGGCTGGAGCCGGAGCACTCGCCGAAGAAACTTTGCTCCAAAACTTACAGCACCATGCACGAACTCGTAACGCATGTGACGGTGGAGCACGTCGGAGGACCAGAGCAGGCGAACCACATATGTTTTTGGGAAGAGTGTCCGAGAGAAGGCAAACCATTTAAAGCAAAGTACAAACTTGTAAATCACATCCGAGTGCACACCGGGGAGAAACCGTTTCCATGCCCGTTCCCTGGCTGTGGGAAAGTGTTTGCAAGATCCGAGAATCTTAAGATTCACAAAAGGACGCACACAGGTCAGTAACGTTATATTCCTAAATGACTACGTTAAAAATGTTGTAAAGGCGCTAATGTACGTGAAATAAAATCATCAAGTCACATGCTAAAAACCACAGTATAGCATACAATCCAAACCCAAGTAAAGTCATGTTTAAAAAAAATCAGGTAAATATTTTTTTTAGTAGCTTTTAATTTTATTTTCTTTGATTTTACGCAGTCAGAATATATTCTAATGAGCCTTTGCTAATTAATCAATTTGTGCTGCTGGTACATCAGCACGCAGCAGCTCCTCGGCCACCTGTTTGTTGTGCGCTGCATCGCAAGTTTTTACAAAGGTTGGGCTTGGGGATTATGGTACAGCTCACTCAAGCGTTTGACGGTTCAACCTCTTGTTTACACCACAGCACAAAGACTGAGGCCCACGTCATGCCTTGTCCATGTAGCTTAGCGCGAGCCAAACGTGACTGGCAGCAAAGTTGCAAAGATGCATCTTCACGTTCAGTGCAACTAATGATGATGATGAGACTTAAATTTTTGTTTTCCCCAGCCACTCGGTGCTCGGTTATTAGCTCTTTTATGCATGTTCTTCTACTTGACCCATCAATATTAATATTAATAGCTTGTTGAATTTATTGCATGCAAAGCCACAAAGAAGGGAGTGATTTTATTTTATATGAAAGTATTTGAAGCCTTGTATTAACTTTATTTTTGAGGCAATCTGACATGCATGCATGGTAAAATAATAAGCATAATTTCGGAATGATTAGCTCTTGCGTAGCCTGTAGCCAAAGCAACAAGTTGACAAGTGCTGATGGCTAAAATAATTCACCAACAGGTTGGCAGAGCGTCCAGAGTGACTGACGTGCTCACAATGCACCTCTGATTTTAATTTAAAAAACATATATTAGTACAACATGGCGGCTTGCATCTGTGTCCCAGTGACACGCTGTGGAGCTATGAGGGAAGAAAAAAAGGGGCCTTAAAATGTCGAGTCAGACTTGTAAAGGAATACAATGATTACATTCCTTTTTTTTTCCGGTGGCTGCATGGCACTCCCCCCTCTGCTCCATTTCTGCGCCCTATGTATTATTCATATAATTTGCTCACATTACCTAAGTACAAATCTGTTAAATTATTTCTGTGTGTTGACTCCCAAGGGGCCTGGTCTTTGGTATCATGTTTAAAACCTATCCGAAAGTGTGGTTATGACTGGGGCTGCCCCTGGGGTCTGTTCCTCGACGGTTTCTTGTACTACACTAATATCCTTGATTGGCTCTCTCAACCCAACAGCTGAAGGTCAAATTGATATTCAACCCGCAAGTGTAATTAGACAGAGGCAATTACATATTCTCAAAAGCTTTAATCGGAGGAGAAAAATCAGCAGTGGATGATTTCCGTGTAATTTATTCAGATTGTCTTTTTTTTTCTCTTTGCCTTGTCATAATCAGGTAGAAATACTTGTTATTAAGACGCAAAATTAGACGCAGCCTATAAGCATTTGCAGGATTTTTCAAATGGCAGACGTGCTACCGTTAGCACACAGTGGGTGAAGCCTGGCTGTGGCGATGCTTTCATTTATCATGGTTTGCAGTTGGTTTTAGGCCTGCTATGTCTGTGCTCATAGCTTGTCTGTTTTGACGTATGCTTTGATGCATGCAGACGCCAGGTATAGACCCAGGACGGTGGGGGTTCAGCCCCCCTGTTTACTCCAGACTGAGGCTCGTGGCAGGTCTGTCCAAATAGGCAAACTTTTTAAAGTGCAAGGAGTAAAAAAAGGGGGGGGGGCACTGTAAATATATTGCCTATATATATGTATGCACACAAAATAGTATTACAAAATAAAAAAAATAAAAGTGCAAGCTTAAAAAAAAGTTTTCCCCCCCTTTTGGGGAGAGATAATTGGATACTTGTTGCTAGTTTATCCTAAGCCCACAGTGTGTTTACAGTCATTTTGAGTGTATTTAAAGGTTTAGAGGTTTATCTAATTATCAAGCTGCTAGAAACTAAAAAAGTGAGGTCTCATAAAATAAATACATAGCCTAGATAAGGTGAATAGCATGGATTAAATCTGTGAATTGCTGATTTGTATCTGATTGTGTCACCATCACCGTTTACAGGTGAGAAGCCCTTCAAATGTGAGTTTGACGGCTGCGACAGACGCTTCGCCAACAGCAGTGACCGGAAAAAGCACTCCCACGTCCACACCAGCGATAAGCCCTACAACTGCAAAGTGAGAGGCTGCGATAAGTCCTACACACACCCCAGCTCCCTGAGGAAACACATGAAGGTGCACTGCAAGTCCCCCCCGCCCAGTTCGGGCTACGAGTCCTCCACGCCGTCCCTGGTCTCCCCCTCCTCAGACTTGGGCCGGGAGCCAGGAGGCTCCTCGGTGCTGTCGGAGCCGGTGGGAGCCTCCCAGCCCGCGAATTTAAGTGAGTGGTACGTGTGCCACAGTTCAGGTGCCAGCGGCGCCCAAACACCCCCCAGCGGGCCCTCCACACCCGACCCCACAGACGAGCCACCTTACAGAAACCCAGAACCGAGGGACGCGTTTTAACCCTCTCGGACTCGAGCACGGTGCCAGAAGTGACAGAACACATTTTCAAAAGCTTAACTATTAAAAATGGTTTGGCTTTGGTGCCTATACGCCTGTGAAGGCCCACTGGTCCCTCCCTTTCGGATGAGCTACCAGACACCCCGAGCCAAGAGACGCATTTCAACCACATTGGAAGGAAAATGTGCAAAACCTTAAAGACGTGCTAATTTCCCGGCACAATAAACGAATCTATATTCAAACCTCAGCGATTCAAAATGGTTGGCTCAGTGCCTCTGCGGCCCACTGCTCCACTTGTGGAGAGAGTCGTGTAAATCCGTTAGACTATGTGGTACATTAATGTAGGCTA
>JAQFJA010000013.1:9186534-9197745 GCA_029874485.1 Naso brachycentron | reverse complement strand
ACAGCATGGTGGAAAGACTGCATCGCAGTGTTGAGTTTATTTGTGTATATTACAGTAATTGCTCTGGAACTGGAAACTTATTTTCATGCTTAAAAACGAAACATTAAATGGGAAAATCTGGTTTCTACCCAATACTGATCCTCATTTTTTTCTAGACCTTCTAACCCGTGTGTTCTCAACTGTTGAAATAGCTCTGAAACACTGACCAAACACAACATTAACAGTTTGCAAACATTGTCTGACTCCTCAGAAGGCCTGTGCCACGCAGCAACGGGGGTCTGAGAACAGCGGGTGATTTGGCCAATTAGATGAGGCGGTGATTTAGGTGGCCAGATTGGGAGTGTCACTGTTGGCTGCCAGCCAGGACACTGGGGCCAGCCACCCCTGAACTGCGAGAAGCCACACCACGACTTCCTAAATGACCACAGCGAGGGAAGAGGAGGGAAGGAACAGTAGATGACTAGTGCTGCATTCACAGGGCAAAATATGAAATTGGTCACAAAAAGCCTAAAGGGGCTTTGACTTAAGATAATATGTTAAAGGATATATTGGTAACATTCATATGTAGACAAATTATTTAAAAAAAACATTTACAGAGTTGTTAGAAAGATGTGGAATAAACATATTGCTCCCCCCCCCAAAATAATTACTACGATTGTGAATTAATTATTTAAAAAATGTTGTCGGGTCTAAAATTATTATTTTGTTTACCTCAGATGGCCAAAGACTTTTGAGCCAATAGAATTACAACCTTGGTACCACATGGTACCTTTGTGTTGGCTGTGATCAAGATTCTCCATGATGATGATTTTAGTTGTGTATAGGACCTTTAAATGTAAATATTTTAAAATTTCCAAAATCAGGGAAAATTGGTCATAATTTCTCACAGCCAAGGGTGACATCTTGACTTTTCCTTTTGTTTTTGTTTGACAACCACCCTTACCTCAATTAAAAATACTAAAAAAATGCAAGAACATGCTGTAAACAAAGCTGGAACCAGTTGATGTTTTGCTTCAACAATAAACTGGTCATTAAAACTGTTGGTGATACATTTTTCTGGCCAAAACAATCTGACAAGAGCTTCAAATCCTGCAAATTTAGATTTTAATCACTTTGTATGAACATAAAAGAACAGTGCATTGTCTTACTGTAGTGATGAAAACTGATCCTGAGTTTTGTCTGAGAAGTGCCATTGTTTACGACGGATGGGTCTCGGTTTTCGAGTCAGACTCCAGCTTGTGCGTAACAGATCGCTCCCTACCACCTACTGCACGAGGAAAGCACAATTACCTGTTCTTGTCGAGGCGTACAGGCCCTGTCAGCGGCGCCTCGTGCATAATACATACCTGACATTCTGCTAACGTTACCTGCCACATGTAACCAGTCACACTGTAAAAGGTGTTTGTCTGCTCCCCCGCCACTCCAAATGCTAGATATTCAAAATTAATGGCTGTGATTAAGATACTTTAAAACCCGCAAATGGTATATTTAAATATTAAGTCACATGTAATTAAGCACGGAGAAATATTCATTCCCGTTGTTAGGGCAATTATAACAATTTCCATCAAGGGATTTCTCAGCTTGACTTTTGTTCTGAGCAATAGTGATTAACATTATGGTTAATTGAAGTAATTTTCTAAGACTTGGGGTATTTCTTATTCCCTGGACTTAGAGAAAAAATGAAGCTGGACAGAGCGGACGCAGCAGGCCTGGTGTAAAGTCTTAAGGACATGATTCTCTCATCCCTGCTTCCTTCCTGTGAGCATATTTAACTGTGCATCGGGGGGTCATCTCCAGGTGGCTGAAGAGGTCAGTCTTCCCTGTGGGAGCGGTGAATCGGTGGACAGTTGGAGATGAGGAGCCAGTGGGGAAACACACCTCAGGTCTGCAGCCATTTCCTTACATCACTTGATGTCCACCTTGTTGGGTAATAACAACTTGTTATATCAAGCCATGCAATGCTTTTCACTTCATCAGACAATCTCATTAAAACCTAAACAAGTAATTAACTTTTTAACCGGGTGGTGGGTGCAAAATTAGGTATATTGGTTCTGTAAGGTCCCCCTACAATGTGCAGTGCTTATAGTTACTTGAATTTTTCACCTTATAGTGCAGAATGTTGTATGTAACACTAGATGGTTTTTCTTTGATGTTAATATGCTCAAGAGGGAAAGTTTGTCACTTTTAAAGCCTTTACACAAAGCTGAAACTTTGTGGTGTGTGTAACTAGTTTTCAGGTCAATATATATTTTTCAAACTGTTGCTTTTGTCATGCATACTGTCCCATAGGATGAAAATATAATGCTGCAAAAACAATGCAACTTTTATGATAGTTAATTTTTCTAAGCTTTGCAGTTCAAGTAAAGACACCAGCTAATATTATTGTACAAAACAAATGTCACACGACAACTTCAAATGACAATGGCGAACCCACTGACTGTTAATGTTTCACATTAGCCTGCGTTATGTGGAAAAATGATTAAAAACTATAAAGACCCACAAGTCAACGCTTGTCACCTCTTGTGTCTCTTCTCTCTGTTTCTGTGTTTGACCGAGGGCAGCGCTCAGCTTCCCCTCATACACACAAACAAACACGGAGCAGACAGCTCAACAGAGAGGCCGCGGTGGAGACAGATGAAGTGAAATATGATGTCGATTGAAGAGAAGGACAACAAGATCATCATCACTCAATAATGTTGAGTGAGTGTGGAAGAAAATCATTGGTCCTGCATGCAAGTGTGATGTGGAAACTTCAAGGCTAAGAAAGTGAAGTAGAAAACATCTTGTGTCATGAACTTTTTGTGTTTGAAACTGATGATATTTGCTGTTTATATATGGTGGATTTTTCAGTGAGGAAGAATCAGTAGATTTTTTAAAAGAATTTTAGCAGTTTAATATAACTTTTCAGGGATTAAAAACATTTAGAAACAAATTATAATTGCAAGCAGATCTGTATAAACCCTTTTTAGGTTGAGAATGAGCAGAAGTGTATCGGTAGATAAATTTCCAGCATCAGGATATGTGGACAAAAAAATCCCACTTTTGAACTTTACAAGAAGTTTGTGCACTGCCTCATGTGCTATTCATAACTTCAGTGTTGAGATGAAGTTTTAATGCTGATGTGGTTGAGTAAATCCTATGAAACAAAAGTAACTATGGCTGACACTGTCAGTCAAACTGACAAACTGTTTATGGAACAAGTTCTCTTTTATTGTTTCTCATTTGCCAAAACTGACATTTCATTACTCTAAATCTGTTTACACGATTTTATGATGATGTGCTTCGATATCAGCTAATTGCTCTTGTACAGAGAGCGTGCAGTCAAATGTTGGCCCCTCTGTTAAAATGCTTGAATCAAGACTTAATTGTCTCCCAGCGTTCACGCAATACAGTACAACTCCATCTCAGATCTGACTTAGTGTAAGTAATACGCCTGCACACTGTCATGAGTGACACGGGCCTCCTCTCCGCCGCGCCATGACCCGTTTTAAAGATCAACGCCAGCCCGTGAGCATTCACACAGCAGTTGTCCTCCCTCTGAATGTTATTACAGAGGGAAGCAAGGTCAGATTGCAGAGATGATGATACATGGGAAGCACTTTTGAAATAAGAAAGTCCTCTTTTTTTTGCTGCTGCGTCGCATATTGACCTTGGCATTTCTGACAATAGCATCCATCACACACATGAAACCTTTCCAACAGGCAACACTGGTCTGCTGAGCAGCCAAGTGAATCAGATTAAGGAATAACACCAGTAGATGGATGCCTGACGTCAAGCGGCAGAGGGATCAACCTCCCTGTTCCTCGTGCATTCCACTTCCTCTGCACGCCCCCTGCGCTGCCTGGCCGGGTTATGTTTCTCAGATTTTGACACAAATGATTAACGGCCACAGGATTACCGTGTTTTTGATCGATACTGTGGCACTGTGGCGGTAATTAATTCAGTGGAGCATTGAGAGGTTGTCAATTGAATCATCTGCCGACCACGGTCTGTCAGTTTAGAAAAAGTAAATGTCCTTCGAGCATGAAATCTATCACTCATATATAATTTCACCACTTTCTCCATACTTTGTTTTTTTATTGAATAGTATTTTATCACAAGTTATTACAATTTACTATAATGAAAAACACACCTTGCAATAAAGTAAAACTCAACCTTTATGGGCTTTAAAGCTAATTACTGTGAAAAATTCCTTAAAGGTCTAATGAAATACCCATTCACTCCACAATCTTGTTTTCAAATATCTTGCATTTCTGGTTTCAATATTTCTGAGCTGGTCATGGTTGCGTTTTTGTAAAATAAAGAGGGAAAAAAAAAGCAATTTCCTCACTGTACGGGGATCACAAAGCGAGACTGCAGACTAAATTTTGCTTTGCTTTAAGGTTTGAGAGGAGATTTTAATTTCAGTAGTGCCCTAGTTTAGACAGAATATCCTGCAGCACCTTTACTGGGGCACTGATGACAGTGGATGTGATTACTATATTGTTTTATTTTAAAAAGAGCAGACTTTGTTCTTTTTTTATACTAAAATATTTTCAATAAAAAACAAAGGTTTTGGTTTTAATTTAAATTTCAGACTGCTTTATTTAAAAAGTCTTAAAACTATTTGATCATGATTGCAGTTTTTAGCAACAGGAGCAGCATTTTCTCCTCCGTCCGAAAATGCTTTTTTAA
The DNA here is from genome assembly GCA_029874485.1 of Naso brachycentron. Lineage (NCBI taxonomy): Eukaryota > Metazoa > Chordata > Actinopteri > Acanthuriformes > Acanthuridae > Naso > Naso brachycentron. The sequence goes on along the minus strand of JAQFJA010000013.1, from coordinate 9,193,071 downwards.
AAAGATTTTTATGGATAACATAAAGAAAAGAAAAACACTCAGTTAATGCTTCACTTTCAGAGAGAAATGCAGACGACAACTCGGCCAAAGCTTTGTACAGGGTGCCAGCATGGAAAAAGACATTAACACTGTGCATGCGTGGATATGCGTGTGTGTGTGTCTGTGTCTGAGTGTGTGTGTGTGTGTCTGAGTGTGTGTGTGTGTGTTTCAGAGAAGGGCTGCACTGAAGTACTCAGCTGGGAGCATCCAGTCAGTGACCCCTGTCTTTCCAACTGTGTGGAGAGAACTCTTCAGTGTGTGTGCATGACTCGACTGTGTGTGTGTGTGTGTGTGTGTGTGTGTGTGTGTGTGCAGAACAGAAAAAGAGAGACAAAGAGCGAGCGAGATAGAAGTACAGCACAAAGAACAGAGGAGCATTGTGCGGCGCTGAGCCTCCTCAGGGCCACTCCGCGCACGTCGTCCACATGCTGCGGCTCACGTAGCACGGCCTGAGGAGAAGTCCTGAACCGAACTGGCCTTTGCACTTTGCACTGACACTAACTCAAGCAGGGCAAGGTGGCCGCCTCACTGTATCTGTCTGGGCCAGGCCAGGTTCAGCACACTCCCTAAGCCGTGGAGAAACAGCACACTCACTGTACACATGGAGTTGTTCCTCATTTAGCATTCAGTGGTGGTGCTCAATCCTGAGCACATGCATCTTTATGAGTATTTTTATCATCACAAATATGAAAATTAAATCAGATAACTTTAAATTTACAATTCAAAATGCATCCTATGTCTTCTAAAATTTAGAACAACTTTTTTGTAATTCGTAAACTACAACCAAATTTTTTTTAAACTTTCTACCAAACATAAAATTGAAAATAATTGACTCTCGTTCTTACACATTTTTTTTTTTCAAATTGCACTATATTTACAGATGCAAACTGCAGAATAGATGTCAGTGTTATTAATTAGAACATGTGTAGGCATTTATGCTGCCTGGCATGTAAATTTTTCTTCTAAAATAAAATCCTTTTTGATTTATCTAGACAATAGTATGGACATAAAGTCTCTACAACTGGAGTTTATACAAATTATATAATAGGAAAGAAAGAAAAAAATTGTGGAAAGTGAAAAAAGAGCAAAAACAATTAGATTTGTGTGTCTATATTAGAATAAACATAATTGCCCATCCCATCAGTATTTTTGAAAACGTAATGAGCAGGACTAAACATTTTCCACTTGACAGTAGTTTTCAGAAGAAAAATGGTAACTGGCATTTAAAATAAATGTAGTTTTTGGACTCTAACAAACATTTGCCACAAATCTACATGGAAAATAAAAACAAAAAACACTATTTGCCCCACATTTTCTTTCCCTCCACTGCTGCTACAACCAAAATTTGAGTATAAAAACATCTCCTACTTTTCCTTTTATCAGTCTCAGCATGATGGTGTTTTCAACAATCAAGTTTTACGGCGTGCCAGCGGGACGCTGTGTCCACAGGGACTCTCCGGAGAAAGAGGTGAGTACCAGGTGCTGCGAGCCCTCGCATGCTATTACCACCACACTGTCATGGCTTTCCGTCCCATTTTACCTTGCATACACCCTCCCCCCGAAACCCGCAAGACAACAGGATGGCACCACAACAGCTGCATGTTCTGCAGCTTTGTCCGTTTACAGCATATTTCATAGTCTCTAAAGGGGATTTTTTCCCCTTTTAGATTTGTGAAATGGAGACCGTGTTGTAGCGCAAACACGGAGGACTCATTTTGTGTAGGCAACCTGCAAGCGTAGAGGCACAAAACTAAAATGGAGAGGGTGATTTCATTTTTTGGAGGGGGGGCTGGAAAGCAGTAGTGTAGGGTTGCAATGCACTGAACAACATTCTCCCCTCAAACATGGACTTGGAGCACCCTCTACCCATCGCAGGTTAAAATGCAGGCCCTCCCATTACTAAGTCTGTAATTGTCTGGGAGCCAGGCCTTGCTCCTGCTCCCCAGAATTTTAACAGAAACCATGAGAGGCGAGGCTTCTTTAAAGGCTTCATCAACTGTGACCAACCGCCGTCAGCAGTAACCCATGTTATACAGGCCGCAGTTATGGCACCCTCAAAGGGCTGCCCCCAAGGAGGCAGGCGACAGGGAGGGGGGTACAAGGGGAACAGGGCCTCAGAAGTTTCCCACCTTCCCTTGAACCGCAGCCGCACACCCTCGGCAGGAGGTGGACAGGGCCAGCTTTGAAAAATAACACCTTTGTGATCCCCAGTGTTTGGGGATGGACCGTGGTCTGCAGATGGCTCCAGATACTCTCTCTATGGATGGATGGGAGACACAGGGAGAAGGAGAGCAGACTGAGCTCTTTTCATCCACGCAAAAATTTACTCAAAAGTCTTGTTACCTCCAAAAAGTTCCAATTGGTATGGTTTCGAATTGTTATCCAACCTTGCAAAGTGTTAGTGAGTTATCTTTTATTTTAGTCTACCTCTGCAGTTTCAAGATTATTTGCTTCAACAGAATTAAAAAAGTCCATCCTCAATAACAACACAGCAAACATCATGTGAAAGAACTGGCACACTAAAATGTAAACAAAAGTGCTCAACAACTAGCAGCTCCAAAAGTGTCTCCTCTTCTGCAGCTACGATGATGAAAATGGGCCACAATTAAGAAAACTAAGAGCCACCATCATTCTGTAAATTCACACGTGTCCAGCATGTGGGTTAGCAAATGGCCGCGAATGCAAAACTAAGAAGCAGACGCAGGAACGGCGAGCCAACAGAGTTTTGTGCAGGGGGAATAAATTATTACAGGGCCGGCGATGGTGACAGCATTCTTCCCTTAGTCTGGGCGAAGAAAACAGTGTGCTGAACTTCTAACCCCAGATTCAGAAATAATTTTTAGCTGCAGCTGACAGTCAGTAACCGGCACTTGACAGCGAGCTCACAAAAAGCCGGTGACACTTTCCTGCGGCTCAGCAGGGCTCCACGAATGAACCAGCCCTCTGCAAAGGTGATCGGCTGTTGTGCTGTTTTGCCTTTCCCTCCTCTTGGCTCTCGTGGATTCGAGCAGGTTTGATCCCTTCCCCACCTCATTTACATCTTCCTCTCATCTTGTTTGGTTGCTAGACTCATAAAAAGATCAAATAATTCAAAGGCAAATGTCACAGTATGAATATCGTCTTTTTGATGACCACTTAAGGGACAATAATAAAGAACAAATGATTTGATGCCTTTTAAACTTTAGTCACACTGGCCTCGTCTTGAAAGTTTTTCCTAACCACAACTTGAATGTGATGATTGTGTTACAGTATTCATAGAACAAGTCTGCTTACAAAGTCAGCGTGAGTGTCAGTCTGGGAGCTCAGAGCAGAAGACAGTGCCTCATGAAGGCTTGTGTTGCCTCCAAACAGCTGTGGTGCCTCTTTTGTGTTATTTGGAGGGCCTGTTGCCCCGGCTCTATTCAGGGCTTTCACACCAGTCTCACTCACTTCTCACTCCCTGGGTTCCTCCTCACAGGTCATAAATTAAGCGGAGGGAGGGGAGGCTCGAGATCAGAGAAAAAAGATCAGTCAGGACCTCATTTCGGTTTGGCTTTATCGCACGTTCGGCGATACAGCAGCACCGAAAGAGTCAAAGTTTCATAAGCAACAGCGAGACGCACAAACCTGCTGCTCGAAGGGCGATTCTCATGTGGAAAGACAAGTCTGTGGATCTGTGAGTTAAGACGACGCATTTTGGCTTTATCCACTCGGGGCCACACTGCTGTTGACACTATATGTTATTTTAATGAGTGTTGCGGCGTTGTGGTTAATGTGGCCACAGCTCATGGCTCAGAGGTGCTGCGAAGCTGTGCGTGTGTGTGTGCATGAGAGAGATGGTGGGGGATGGAGGGGTCACAATATGGTTATGGTGACAAGCGCGGGATAACTCATACCGCCTCTCCTGTCAAAACAAAGGCTACTTGAAGTGAATGAGGCCAGCAGCGGCGGCGTACTTTACGGCAGCTGGAGAAGCTTTTGGTGCCGCAGACATTTATTTTCCTTCATGTGCTCAGATGGACTTCATTCTCATTTTCACTATTCAGATTTTTTTTTTTTAAATGCATCATGATGGACGTACTGTATTCAGCAAGGTCGCCATCCTCAACGCAGCAGTGCATAGTGTGACAATGACTTAATGACATGAATAGGGGGAAATATTGCACAGCTCAGTGGCTTGTATTGCTTGCTATTATCCCTTTGTGAAATAGAAAGATCAAAATTATGAAATATCATGCGACACATGTGGGATCCTTTCACGGTATCACAAAACTCCCATTGACAAACGTCTAAATGGCTTTGCATGAGGCTGTGTACAGAACCATATGGACGCCTCCACATCTCCTCATTTCATACATGTTTCTTTTGACATCAATAATGCCTCGGTATCCAGTGGCGTCTGGAACGCATCCAAAACAATTATAAAGTTGCCGTGGAAACTGAGGTCCTGTGCCAGGGTGAGGCATACTGTCTCCGCTCAGATAACCGCATGGAAAGTCACAGCAAACAAAGCACTTGACAGGGGTGCAGAAATGGGAGAAATAAAAAGAGGGAGGGAGGTGAGGGATGAGCAGAGGTGAGGAGACACAGACGGAATAACAAAAGCGGTGGATGTGGCAAATTTGGACATCCACGGATGATGAAAACATACCCGACAGATTTGCATTTTGTGTGTGTGTGTATGTGATTTATCAACACATTTATAAGACCTATTCTTCAAACATCACCCGATAGTCAGATTTAAGCTCAGACAGTGTTCAGTGTTATGTTAAGGGTTAAGTTTAGTTTAGGCAGCTGACTCTATGTGTGTTTGTGTGTGCTTGAATGAACATTAGCATAGCAAACTAACACACAACCCCTCAGTGACACATGCAATTTTGTGTGCGGAACACTGGGACTGGTGTAATGTATTGTAACCTTATGCTAACCTAATGAACAAGAGGATGAAAGCGGTGTAATGGAGGCATTTTCACATTCATCTTTAGGCTCCTCATTATGCGCCGAATACGACAACCTCGTTAGGAGTGCACGAAAGATTACCCATGCGGGTAAAGAGCAGCACCTTCACGCGCAAAAATGGAAAAAAACAGCACACAAACACAGAAAAATAGTAAAACAGGTAAAACTGTAGAGAGCAGGGACTGTGCAATAGGTTCACACACACACACACACACACACTCACACATGCATACAAACCCCTGGTGGGAGTGGAGTCAGAAAGACAATCTGACTGGCTTTCAAAGACCCCTGACTGTCCGGTGTGTTTATTCAGATGGGAGCACAGAACACCACCATTTCAAAGTCATTGCTTTACTTTGTTTTGATCTCGCTGATGAAGAACATAAGTTTCTGTGTTCTGGTGATAAAACAGGCCGCCCGCTTCCAACAGTTCAGCTTTTTTTTTAATCACATGTTACTTAGCGTGTTTAAAGCCAATTTAAATATACAGCTAACAAGAAAAATGTGTATAGCTATAGTGAGAAAAAGCAAATATTTAGTACATTTGTTTTTATGAACAGGAGAAAACAAACTACTCATTGTGCATGCAGTGTTTTCTGGGCTACATCAGGTCATATAAAGCAATTACTGTAACATGAATCAATTAAAACGTGCTTTTAGTTAGCTGCTGTTGTCTTTTGAGGTGTCAGCAGATCTGCGAGCGAGTCATCATTTGTTCTCATTAGGGTTTCTTGGAGAAATCAGTAGCGCTTGAGGAAATCAGGTAATTTGTATTCGCAAATAAGGATACGCGACCCAACAACGTCACGTCATTTGTATCAGAGTAAGTGTATTTGTGTGTGTGTGTGTAATATGTGTGTACAAGTGTATGTCTATTTGTGACCATTTTGTTCTACAATGAAAAGGCAATTTCTGCATTAGTCTTGGTAATGGCCATGAGGCTTTGCATAAATAGCTCAACACTGCTCTCCAGTGGACACAATGTGTAATAACTACCTACACATAAAGAGGATTAATAACTGTTTTGTTTTTTGGATGATCAAACACTTTATTATCATTTAGCAAAATGTCATGTCCTCTTTTTTTAATAACACTAATATGGTATAATTATATTTGACAGAATAGCAAATGCACATAGTATAATTGTCAGTTTTCATACAATGGTATATGGTAATAGTGTGCCAGCCTAATAATTAAAAGAGAGAAAAAAAACCTCAATGAACAAGATTGAACAAAAACTTTTATGAAACTTCATTCAAACACGATGACGCAATGAGCTACATTCTTGTAAATAACACCACTAATAAATAACAGAAAATCCTCTTATAGCACACAGCTTTAAAAAAAAGTTATGATCCAAAGAAAAAGGAGGTTGCTATAGTAACAGTAGCTTAATGGACTGATAAATATAATACAGTGGAAAGGGTAAAACTTTCTAAGTCCCATAGTTTAATAGGATCCACCAACTTCATATCAGTAACGATCAATGATCAGTTTATTTAAAAACAAACAAACAAACAAACAAAACTTATCTTATCTTCTTTTATATTCTTTTCTATT
>JAQFJA010000013.1:9156970-9172146 GCA_029874485.1 Naso brachycentron | reverse complement strand
ACAATTGGCACAGTTTCAAGGTGGATACCCAAGATTAGTGTCAACAATTCAGTATCCAGTTACTTGTGAAATATGGTGGAGTTCACCAGATTTTCCCTTCTGTTCCTGAGTTATACCACTGAATAATGGCCAGTAAAGTGTTTTTGCCAAACATAATGTCACTATGGAATTGACCTTTGACCTTTTAGATATCAAATGTCATCATTTCATTATTTTATCCTATTAGACAAGTGTGTGAAATGTTGAATTATGGTCAAAAATGTGTTTTCTCAGGTCACAGTGGTCATTGACTACAAGAATCTAATCAGTTCATCCTTGTGTCCACTTAATGTTTGTGCTTAATTTAAAGAAATTCTCCCAAAGAATTACCAAAATATCACATTAATAAGAATGAGACAGCTGGCATAAGTGGACAGATGTGAATGTAAAGACAAAGACAACCTATAACATCATGTCTCGCCGCAGTGGCATTGAAATCAGTAAAGGGATGGAGGAATCATTTCAGTGATATTTTTCCATATGACCCTTTGCTCGCTGAGTTCCTACAGGATTTTATAGTTTTTATATCCAATATTGAGCATCTCCTCTAGACTCTGCTTAACGAATCATCTGTTTCCTCTCTCGACTTGGTTAAATTTAAACAGTGTCAGTGAACCCACCGTCTCCATAACAGCACTGAAAATACAGGATGGTCCGGCGTCATCAGGAAGCTGCAACACTGTTTAGTCTTTTGCAAATGCAGGGACAGTGAAAGCTGGAGGTCGGTGTGTTTTATTTGGCGCTATAATCAGCCAAAATGAAATAGCCGGCAAGAGAACATACCACCTGCGCTGTTAAAATGTTCCACACAGTCTGTCCCCCGTTTAAGGTTGATAAACAGCTGTATTTATCTGTACCTCCATGTGAGCGGCACTCCAGTGTCTGCCATCCTCTCCTGAAACTCAGGCGGATATAAACTGATGATAGTTCTGTGCACTCGTCTCGTTGTCCTGATGAGCTTTCTGGCTTGCTGTTCCACCCTCACACCACTTTCCACAGCAGCCTTCCAGCTTCTGTATCTGCCAGTTTTCATGCAATTAAATGTAATTTTCACACCCACGCCACATGCATCCCAAATTTAATCACCAGTGCCACACCGCCACCGAGAACACTAAGAACACTTCACATTTTTGCAATTCCCGACTCAGAAAGTTTAAACACTATGACTGGACTTATGTTTCTCTGCAGTATCTCACATCTCCAACTGTAGGGCCTCTGACGGGATATTAAAGCACTCATAACTTTTGGACATTTTGTCAGGGTGTAATCAAATCCAGAGGACATTTCAGTGGCTCTTCCAAATGTTTGGTGAGTGCTCAGTATTGAGCCAGTGCATTGGAGCAAGACACGGCACATTTCCTACCACATGCTGCCAAGATCCAGCATGAGGTTCTGTACCACAAACACTTATATTTTCCAGCTGCAGAGAGTTCCCTTAGCAGCCCACAGGGGAAAAAAGCCCTGTTGACTTAGCTATTTTTCACTGAGTCGTGTGTATCTTTGTGAATTTGGGTTAACTTGTCCTGTTTAAATAAGATTTGTTTGTCTGAGTGTCACAGCAGGGAGGATTACCTTGTTTGGCTAATGTGTTTCTATTTGAGACAGGAAGAATTGGAGCAGTAATTTTCTCATGACACACTAGTTTCCATAAACGTGCCTGCCTGCCTAGTGCTCAGTTCAGTGTCAGCTGCATGCTAAACTACAGTCAAAAAGGATGTCTTAAGTCCAAATGTGTTGAGTTTTCTGGCACAGCTCTTCATTTTTAGTTTTTATCAGGGGCTTTACTGTAAAGAAGTGATTTATCTCATAAAAGAGTTCAGCTTCTCGTCCCCTTGCAGTCGAAACCACAAATCTGGTGATGTCATAAGTAAAACAATCTGGGCACTGGCGATCATCCCAACTGCTTTGCAAAGTGTTCAGCAGACAGAAATGCTTTGAGGCAAGTCTGGTTCTAGTAATAAAGAATAAAAGACACAGATGAGACAAGGCAATGGTCCGTGTGTGTGTGTGTGCTGCTGTGGGGAGGCAGGAGCATCTGCAGCTTTATTTAACTGTTGTACATGCGGTTTAATGGCCTGATGATTTCATAGCGTTATCTATGGTGGAGGTCATTAGCTGATTAATTGATTAACAGGAAATTACTCTGCAAAAATAGGAAAATTAAGTACTTAGTAAAATGGTCATTAATGAATCAATTAAAAAGACAAAGATGTACTCATCTTCTCTGGATATTTTTCACTTTTTTTTTGACATTTCAGAGGCCAAATGATTACTTGAGTACTCAGGGAAATAATCAGTATTTGCAGTCCCCAGTGGAAAGTAACTGAATACTCAAGAGGTAATTGTACTTTACACTCATATGTCCTACTAATTCAACAATTTAATCATCAGTGGAGGTAGTGTTCAGATCACTCATTTGACTAAAAGCTCTAAAATCCACTAATGATGATTAGGAAAATGTACTTGAAGTAATAAGAGTAAAAGTACTCAATGACTCCAGCAGAAACAGGCCACTGTTACATTGTCATGAACATTATGTCATCAGAGTAAGACTCCAGCATTAAAGTAAAAGCAGGATGTTACTGCTGTAGTTGGTCGATCTGGAGCTCATTTTCATATATTTTGTGTAGGACTGACACTAATCATTATTCTATTACTGATTAATCTGCTGATTATCATTTGATTAAGAGTATATTTCTCTATTTCAGTCACCCAAAGTTCAAAGTGACGTCTTCAAATGACCAATAACAACAACAGACCAACCTCAGATTGACTCTGTTTGCTGTAATCTGAGACACAGAAAAGCAACGTGTCATGAGAATCTGAAACCTTGCATGAAATGTTTGAGTAATTTGTTAACATTTGCTGATTAATTATTGAACAAATCAAGTAATTGACTATTTGACCAATACTTTAAACTCAAATTGTATCTAACCTACTGTCAAGTTTAATTTTTTAGTTTGAAAAGTTCTTAATGTGTTTTTTAAATATGAATTTGTGTAATAACTACAGCTGTCAGATAAATGTAGTAAAGTAAAAAGTACAATATTAGTACAATAACACTCTGTTATACAGTAGATTTAAATATTTAACAGAATATGAGATACTAAGATTAGATAACATCCACCTTTAACTATATGCTGAAAACACATTAGTGTAACCACATTATTCTAATAATATAAATATATATACATATAGCACTGTAAGTACATTTTGCTGTAAAAAGTTTAAATACAGGGATTTACTCTAACAAAGTATTTCAGATGAGTAATTCTAGGATCTTAAAACTTTTTTGTTATATGACCCCAAAGCAGGTTAAAACAGGGACGAGTCAAGTTGTGGATGGTCTATGTCAACTGAAGAAGGACATATAGTAAAGCTTTATAAAGTATGTTGAACATTATCATATTTCTTATGTGATTTTTTTCCTTTTATTTCCCAGTTGGCACTGAAGCGTGTTATGAACGGGGGGAGCAGTGCTGATCAGACAGGCACTGCATGATCAAGGGGAGGCGACTGGGGGAGGGATGTGCACCAGTCAGGGGGTGGTGTTGGGGGTTCATATAGGCTGTGCTTAGTCTAACTTTTCGCGGAGGACCGTCCCTGTGTCAGGGGGTGAGCACCGTTATCTTTCCTCCACTGTGCCTCTTTGGACTGTAACTTCACTGGGAGCCCAAGTAACTGCAGTTTCAATTAAGGAACCACGCCTCTTGCTGTCTAATTCTCCTACACTGCGCTACTTACAGTCCATACCACCCTTCCTTGGAGCAAAGAGGCAGCCGCAAGCGCTGCCCCCGCACAAAACTTCATATTGACTGGAGGGATTTTTTCTCTCTTTTATTTTATTATCGCGAGAGCGCACATAGGGACCCTCCGGGGCTGATCCTGACCACCGCTTTCGATCTTGGAGGTATCAGTCCAGCCGTTGACCGGGAGCACGCGCAATACAACAGCAATGGAGTACCTCAAGTTTTGTTTTCTTATTTTGTTTTCATGTTTGCTGAAGTTTGCAACTTCTGTCCTCTCTACTGAAACACAGCAAGGTCCTGCGCCTATTCCGAAAGGTAAGAAACGCTCAAACTTTTACTCGTTCCTACTGTCCCGACATCAAATTCAGCTTGTGGAGTCCCACTGACCAGATGCACGAAGCAACATCATACTTCACCGTTTTTCCCCAAGTTTGAGTCCAGCATCTTCCAGCTGATGTGATGCCAAGTGTTAAAAAAGGGGGAATAAAATCTATTTTCTAGGATGTCATTTGCCGCTTAACATGATGTTACCGTACAGGACGTGCAGGGTGCATGCCAGCGGATCCGAAAAGACTTTTTTGTCTTGCGCTTCATGTGATGGTGCGTTAAATTGCATTACAGTCTGACACAAAGGAACCGTGTGCGGTTTTCTTCTTTGCTTCATGTTGTTTGGCTGCGTGCAGCCCCGGCTTATACACACATGCAAGGCTGTAAAAAAACATGCGTGAAAAAACTTAGGCTACTAATTAGGGGGCGAGTGTTTAGTGGTTACAGTAGCTCTCCCCTTGCTTTGCATTTAGACATGCAAGAAAGGGAAAAACGTGCAAAAAGTTAGGCTATTAGTCAAACTTTGCATCAATTAAACGCGCGAGAAAGCAATCTAATTTAATAGCAATTGAGCAATCACGCTTATGAAAAATGGAGAAGTGCTTGTAAACCGGTTTTAATTGAATGTTTATGGAGGAGAGACGAGCACCACCTGCTCAGCTGTAAAGACAGCCTACAGTAGGCCTGCGTACATGTATGTGTTAAAATGCTTCTCGAAGAATCCCAGATGTGTTAGTTTTACTGACTCACTAAAAGGCTTGTCTCCTGTTAGCATGTTGCTGTGGCGAAGTTGCCCCAAATTACCCTAAAATCATTTAAGTTAAACACAGCTTAGACACAGCATCTTGTAAAACCCTGCAAACAACAGCATAAGTGGATACATGTGTCTGGTATAAATACTGTGGGCTTATGTTTAAGATACTAACGTCTGGAAATCTGCTGCTTTTCTAATGATGCATTTTGCTGGGGGGAGGCAGCCTGCAACCAGGGAACAACAGCTGCCTTCAGTCTCCACAGGCTTGTTTTGTCCTCTGGTCTGGACTTACTGGGTGTCTTTCACACAGTAGCCACATCAACTTTACAAGGTTAAAATGTTTGTTTATGAACGCCTTGTTAGTGAGCCTGGAAGGGATTAAAGCACAAGTGAAACCTTTCAGAATTTTGAGGTAAACTGGCAACTGTAAATGCAAGCGTTAATACTTAATATGACCATGCACAGCGATTGCTGTAAACAGCTATTAACATTTAATTCAGTACCATCAAGATATTTTTAAGCTGGAATTAGAATTTGCACAGATATTTGTGTAGAAAAAAGGAACATGTGATCTTGACTAGCTCTGCGATGTCTTTATGTGAAATAATTCTGTAACTACTGAAGACAGATATGCACAGAACAAAACACTGGTGAGTAACTCTACTGACTTAAATAGTTTACAGTGCAGTATAACTTCATGAGTAGTTTGTTGTGTCTACGTTTTTATGAAGAACAACCCAAATAAAACAAACCTGAATCCAACAAATCCATTAAGCCACATTAAGCACATGGAACAGAAGTTACTTCTTCCTCTCATTTTTCCAGTCTGAATCGGAATCGTGCACTTTTGACTGGGACATGCCGTGGTGGTGAAACACTAGTCCAGCCATTTCAGGGCCTGTGTGGGTTGTCAGAAACAATTGTGCATTTGATTGCACCATTATACGATGTGTTAACAGTGTCTATCAGCTTGATGACTCTTTTCCAAAAGATGAAAAATCTCAGTTAAACACTTTTCCTTTCTCTCCCAAGGAAAAGAGAGGTTGCAGGGTATTGTGTTGGAAATTCTAAAAAGCAAAGCAAATTAACAGTAGGGTCACGTTAGGTCTTTCAGCTGGGCTAAGGCCTAAATCGTGTCCTTAAGGATAAAGTCAGATGACGTGTCGTCCACCATGTTAGAAGAACAAGTCGTATACTGTTTTACAGTACTTTCCTTTTAGGTGGGGCATGCTGGTGGTCATATAGACAAGGTGTAACAAAGAAATTTACAAGCTGTATACAGATTTTCATATTTCCAGCTTTGTGTTGAATGCCAGCAAAGGTGCAGTAAGGAGGTTTCTCTCTTTGTTCAGGCTTAATACAGACTGGTACAGTACCTGTATTGTAGCACAGGTTGAATGGTGAGAGTCAGCACCGTGTATAGGCTGTGGAAGAGGTGGGAATACATCCTCTGCCCATTTCTCACCGATGTGCACCTGGCTGGTCACTGTGAACTGCGTACGTGGCGTGCGTGTGTTGGTTTGGGAGAGTTACAAAAAACTGGGCAGCTTGGACCCCCACTGTCTGGCCGTCTGAAAGGAACCTTTCACTTCTGTCCCACTGGCTGTGTGAACGGCACTTCTGATGGAGTTTATATTGGATTTAACGTGTAGTTCTTGTAGTGTGAGCCTCCATATATGTGTGCAGGACTCCTTTATCCAACTGACGGCCAATCAAAGACTGAATAATTTGCTACAACACGCAAACCATCATTCAAGTTATATTTTAATGCATTAGTTTTGATCATCTGAGTTTCAAAAAACAGTATTTCGTCAGTGTTTTCTGTTCTTAGCCCAGTTGCTTGGTGATCTATGAGTATTGGCATTGCTGTTGGAAAATTTTAAGGGAGACATATTTCATATCAACAATAATTAATGACGAGGCGTGTAGACATTATTTAGTTGGGCGTTCAGTATGCCTGACCGTTACTGGGTCAGATTCCTTGGTGGTGTGTGTGTGTCTTACAGTGTGATCTAGTCTCATCTGCTCCAGTGTTCCATTGAAAACGCGTCTTTAGATTAGACCATACCCAGGCATCACACGCAGCATTTTATAGAGAAGAAAAGGAAACTCCACCTAAAGTTGCCCATGCCTTCTGTACGGAATAATACTCTCTATTGCCTGTAATTCCATTCTAACAAACTAACAAGCTCTGTTGGCAGGACAAGCCTGTAATCACGTCTCAGAACATTGTCACTGTATCACCACAAGGTCAGTTCTGTGACTCATTTTCAGCCAAAAATGTGCTGCGTTGTCTGCTTTTTCACTGTCTTCTTTTCTTAGCTCTGTCTGAGGTGTTTTCTGTGGGCTATCAAGAAGATAAAAAGAAAAGGAAATCAAGCTGACAGTTCCCATGATGCAAAGGCTTCCTGAAAAAACAGATGACATTTCAGCTATGTTGTCAGGATGATGGCTTTGGTACAAATATCCACTGTTGACTGTCTGAGGGAGAGAGAGAGACTCGAGCAGCTGTTGATCTTTGGCAAGAGCTACGCACACTGAATCTTGTCTTGATACATCTGACAGGTTGCACTGTTGAATTTGCCATGTACTGTTCAAACTCCCAGAGCTGTGTTCTTAGTCATTAGTAGTTGGAAAAGATATTGAAAATACTGAGGCAGGAATATTAACTGTAACATAACTGTGATAGTTTTTCGAGGAGAGAAATGGCTACAGAAAAGTCACAGTAAACAAATATGTGCCTACATTGTCTGATAACCAGAACACACTCATAGTGCAGATGAAAAAATCAGAGGTTTTCTTCTATGAAAATTTTGTCAATGTAATGAGTTGCTATTGAAATTTTTGCAGATGTATCAGTATTGGCATATAAGTTCTCAGACATGCGTCGATAATGAAACAGCTTTTTAAGGCCGGAAAAAATGTTTGGACTAGGGATTTAAAATTGTGTAATTATGGAGTTTGTCCAACAGAGGGCAGTCCATTTTTTTTATAACTAATAAGTGAAGCGTTTACTGTTCAGTGCACTAATGTTTGGAATAAAGTCAATTAGAATATAAAATATCCTGCCTCCATTACTTATCTTTGTCACAAGTATGTGTTAACCACATTCAGACGATGTTATATACAGGGTATCCGCTGCTACATCAGATACTGGAACTTTTCTTATGCCTCTATATCGAGATCAGCCCAAGTTAATAGTTAAGTTAAGTTAATATACCCTAATGAAAATGTCTTGGCTTATTGCTTTAGGTAAGACAATTTTTTGTGTTTTTAGGAGCCAGCAAATTCAGGTTAATTACTAACATTGAAGCCTGTTAAAATTAATCTGCTACTTGTACAGAGCATGCAGACACCAAACCACGCTCTTGTGAAGCAGCTCATTTCTTATCTTTTCCATTTACTTTCCACTTAGAGAAACAGGGGCCGTTTCCAGGTAACAGCAACCGGTTAAATGTGATTAAAATGCCTGGCCTATATTCCCTTTGTAGAAAAATATAGCACCTTATATAGTAACATTCTACTCTGCTTAAGACTTACAGTGATATCAGCACAAAAATAAAGAAACTGAGTAAGTTGTTTGGCCTTTAACCTTTGAGTGCATAATAAATGAAACTAGGTGGGTATGCCTGCCAACAATGAAGAGTCTAAAGCTCGACAGTGACACTGTGGCCAACAGAGGAAATGAGCTGTCCTAACTGTAATTATTACCACTGACAGTTGCACTGCATGTAATATAACAGATTAAATTAGTTGTTGTTTTTGCAGGGTAAAATAAATTAGCTTTTTTTGAGTCAAATCGCCAAATGACGAGACTGCAGAATTGTTTCCTGGCCCAGCGCTGGTGACATCATGCCACATCCTAAGGCTGGAGTGCCTGTGGTTTGACACAGGCTTGTAATTTAAAACACAGCCTTTTTCTGCAGATCCAGTACAGGGCTCGTGTATTATGGATATGGTGTGTTTTACCAATTATGGTGACTCTGAAAGCTAACAAAAAAATAAATTCTTTTTCAGTTATCGACAGCTAAAATAATGTTAAACTAACTAACCCGTGCACATTGGATTTTCTAGCCCCTTGGGTGTCCTTCCCTCAAAATTGGTATCTACTACTAAATGCGAACACATGGAAAACTCACCTAGGTAGCGACAATGTTTTTCTTTTTTTACTCAAAGGGGAATATCCGCATGTCTGGTCGCTGCTGGCTATTAGACTTTTAAAGCTCTGCTCCTGTGCCAAAGAGACTTGTAGTTACATTAAAATCCAAATGCATTTTGAAGCTGGGAAACCTTAAAAAGAAGCTGTAGCTTGAGAAGCATGATTCTATGTTTGGCTTAGACGTGAGAAATGAATGCATGGCAGGGTTATATATGTGAGAACTTCACAGAGAGAGAAATTTATTGGTGTGAAAAGCAGAGATGGAAAGATTTTATTGTGCATTTATCTTTGTTATGTGCTTGTATACATTCAGTTCCATGTACAGAACTACAGTTATGGCAAGACGCCTTTGTAAAGATTTCCATTGTTGAGCTAACAGTATGCTTCATCAGAACTGGCTGTTGGATGGTCACACAGCTTTAGAAACCCCTTTTCCACCTCACCTTTAAATATTAGATATGGGGGAGGGGTGCTCTCAGAAAAGGTATAAACACGTAAAATTTTCCATTTAAAAACAAAACAAAACATAACCTAGTCCTTAAGTGGCTATGACTGATGTAATGTGAACGGGGTTACTTGTAGTTACGCATCTACATAGGATTAAAATTCAAATCTGAATCCTCATTAAATAGCAAGTTTCTGCTTGTTCCTTAGCTAACTGGCCCTTAACTTTACAAAAAGCTATCTGTGTGCTTTCTGCTCAACACCAAACGGCAGACGGAAACAGTTCCCAACTAGCTGGTAAACAGAGTTGAGCATTCAGCAGCTGAAGTGCCACATTACCTCAACCAGGAGTTGGTAAAGACAAAAAACAGAGCTAGAAGAGAATGTTGGATTCATAATTGTCAGGTAGCCAAATAAGACTCCAAATGAATGATAGTACTGCTAACTAACTAAACACACTACGCACATTAAAATAAATAAATGGGAGGACTGGTGTTTTTCGCTGCAGCACCGGATTAGGTCAGAATATGACATCTTCCTGATTTCAGCCATGACTGAATATTACAGTAGCATCCAAGAGCTACAGTAGAAAAAGTTCCAGAATTACAGTTACCTTTAAAACACATATAAGACTTCCTTTCATCTTCTGCAAAATTGATTTAAATGACATTGAGGAATGTTACACAGGTTCCCCCCTGGACATGGATAAGCTCTGTGTCTGCTGTGACTTTGTCAGCTCACTGTCCAAAATATGGATTGTGAAAGTGTCTTTGCTTGCAGCCTGGAAATGCTTCTGTCTTCCGTTTGCTGTGGTCAAAAAAAAAACTAGACCACTGACTTTTCATTTCTCTCTGCGTGAGTATTACTTTTCATTTACTTTGGCCATGGTCGCAAGCCTGTGTCCATTTGTATTACTCACTTGCATGGCGAAATCATGTCGACCTAAACATGCCTATTTTAACAGCAAAAAAGTGCTTTTGCAAACCGTGCGTTACATACCAATGAATACTCTCCCATAAATTTCTGTTACTAGGCCTGAAACGTTACCACAACACCTTTGAGAGAAAAGTTGTTGCCAGGAGGAAAAAGGTGTTTGCTACCTGGAGTAATACAGTGATGGGTCTCAGCTGTACGACCTGGCGGAGCACACCACCGCTGAAACTTTGGCAAGACTGAAAAAAGAAAGCATGAGATTCTGTTACACTCAGCATGTTTAAACTATTTCTTAATACTCTCCACATACCCTGATATTAAAGTTTGCTTTCATGATTTCAAAGCAGGAAGGGAACAAAGACTGAATGGAGTTTCAGATGATGAGCTCCGGCTTTTTTAGGAGGGTGATTGTCCTCAGGCAAATCTCCAGGTTCAGGGAGGTTGCAGAATGAAACATCACTGTGAAATTCTTGCATGAAAGTCTGTATTAGATTTGATTTGGTTGTAAGGAATCTTTTTCCTCGCCCCCATCTTATAAGTTTTCGCTTCACCTGAAGATTAAAGGCTGGCGCAGTCAAATAGATGTAAGGAAGGAGGAATGTAGGCTAGTGAATGAACTAATTGCACTTTTCTTTGCCTGACACTTCATGGATTATTTTGGTGAGCTTTTGTGTAAACACTTTTTTCACCTGGATGACCAAAATGGAAAGAACAGGGAGTTTGTGCTCACTTTGTGCTCTCATCAAAGAGGAAAGATCCTGTTATCCTGATGTTCAAGGCCAGGTCGTGTTCTCTTGACGCTTCTTCCCGTTCTGCAAGAAATGCTTACTTAAGCTTAGCCCCAGCGAGTGAGTCAGAACTTTTGCTCATCGAAGTGTGAAAGTTTACCTAGACGGCTGAGCCCCATGTGGTACAGAGAGAGAGTGAGAAGGAACGACTGCTTGGCATCTTTCCTGGAGAAGAGTTACAGCAGCACTGTATGAGCTGCATTCCTCTCCTTCTGTGGGCTGTTCTTACAAAACCAACAAGAGAGCGGGCTGTGTTTACTCTGACTAGACTCTCGTCCCCCTAAAATCACGGCTTTCCTAAAAACCTCTCCCTTTTAGTGTTGCCATCTGTCTCTCAGTCATATTTCACAGTAGTGTGATCCTGTATTTGAATAGGAAAAAAAGAAAACATCAAATGGCTGGACAGCTAGCTCAGGATTCAGTTTTAGTTGAATAGGAATGCAGATGTGTGCATCTGTAAACAATTACTATTCCTCTGGACAGTTACAACCCTGTGATTTCCGTCCATATTCTGGAATTTGGTAATATAAACATAATCAACTGTAAAACTACGTATATTATAGAAAATGCCGAAATGTGGATGTGATTCATAAAAATTAGGGTTTTCTTACTTATAGGAATAGGAGGGAGAGAGTGGCAGAGGTGTGCTTTATGAGAGCTCATCACTATAATGAAGTGTATTAACATCTGCAGGTGCAACATGCAAGTTTGTTGAGTCTTTGTGGCTTTATGTGCTGAATCTGACATTCTGTAGGAAAATAAGGAAAAGACTGCACCAGTTTCTGGTCAAGTATTGTAAACAAGGACGAGAGTTGCCGGGGTAACCTCCGTCAGATCCACATACTCTGTGCGTTCCCTCTGCATATGGAGACTGTATTGCAGATGAGCTTCTTGATTGAAAAGTGCAATGTTTTGTTTTAATATTTCTTAGGATTCTGTGTCAAACTGATTATTTGGGAATTATGAGATAGGTGGTGGAGAGCCCAAAATCTTGACTTAAACTGACCTACTGACAACACCCAGTTTGATGCATTGTAAAAAAAAAAAAAAGAAAGTATGAAAGCCTTGGCTTTGCATAAAACTGGCAGATGAAAATTCTTCCTTCGGTACTTTGTGATGTAGGCTATTTGGAGACAACATCATAATATCCAGCCAAGGTATCCAGTCATAGTTCACATTAGGCCACTGTGCATCATGAGGGGTTTTAATTCTATTACGAATTGTTTGTGGAAAAGTAATGACATTGACTTGCCTGAGCTTTTGAACAAGTTTAATTTTGAAAATAAATTTGTCTGTCTCACTTCTTAAAATAAAATGTGGTTTGCATCCCCAGGCTGTACTTAATGGGGAACTTGCTCGCTGGGATGCTCTTGTGTGGCGTGCGAGTGTACGGCGAGGGGTTAATGTGAGGTTCCATGAGGTCAGGGCAGAGTCAGTCAGGGTAAATAGTCTAAGTTGTCAACCTGTTTTTTTCCTGATTGGTAATATCTCCCTGTCATTACAGTCTAGTCCGTGTTTTTGTTTTTAATAGTTTAGAGTTTAGGAAATTCAAATAAATAAACATGCAAACTGATTAGAGCAGAGATTACAACCACAGCATCTGGTTTGACTCTGGCTTTTTTTTTTTTGCACAAATCAAGGCTATTGGTGATGAATTCACATTTTACAGCAACGGGAGAAATTGAGATAATTGGGAAGGAGAAATACAAAACACATGTCCTGGCCGTAATCAGAGCATTATGAACTAGAGAAACACACAGATGGCTTTCCAAAAGGATGTGAAATAGCCAGCCAGTTTGGAAAAGAAGCCAGCGAGGGAGGTCCGGGGCATCATTGCAATCCTTGATTGAAGAAACACTGAAGATGACTCTCCGCTGTCTGTTTGGCAGAAGACAACCTCTCAGCTGAGCACTCGCATTCACACACATTAACATAGTGCATGTGGTGGCGAGACTGATACAGACGGATGGACACGTTTTCTGTCGTCATGCTCACATTGTTTTGAAGTGGAGACAAGTGTTCATAAAATGTATAGGAAACGACAACTTCTCAATCAAAAGATGTGTTGAAAATGTACAGAGAGAAGTTGGCTGGACCTAAATGAGCAGTCAGCTGTTCAGATGTAAGCCAGAGTTCATGAAAAGATCTGTATTTGGTATCACAGCTGTTTTTTTTTCCCGATGCAAAATGGTGTGTAGTGTCACCCTTTGTCATAGGGTAGGGGAACCAATGCTGCATTAACCAAATATTTTCTGTCAACAATGTAATTAATGAAGGAAAAATATGACATTCAGCATTTTGAGGTAAACTGGAACACTTAGCCTATCAAATGAAACATTATGTCGTTCACATGCAACACTGTCAATAATGCATGTAGTAAAATTCGTGCCCAGTTATGCCAAAGTCCAACTACATGATATCAGCCTTATAATAGCCAACCGGGAAGACAGAGGGCATCAGGAAGACTCGGAAACGATCAATGAGCATGGGGCACGACAGTTGATAGTTTCATCTCACGTAGTGTGTCATAATGGACAACAACCGATGCAGCATCTAGGATGCCTCACGACCTCATGACAGAAAGACTAGCATGTTTGATTTTTTGTTTAGCTCCCTCAACGGCTTGTCAGTAGGAGTAGTAGTCAGCGGCGAGCGCTTCCTTACCACTGACATCACGCATGTTGTGAACTGCAAACGTGTATTCTGTCATGTCTCTTGACCACAACAGGCAAGAATAGTCGAGAACAACTTCGTAACATGCTGTTAGATTTAGTGTTTTTGTTCTTTTAGCTGAGCGAGACCGGATCAGTGTTGCTGTTGTTTTCTGTGACATTTGCTGGAAATGATACAGTTTTGTAGCCTCGATGTGTTTTACATGGAGTGAGAAGTGTAGTGGAGTTCAACTCTGTAGCCTATCTTGCATGATAAGAAGCAATTGTGTTGACAAAATCTGTCTACAGACACAAACACTTGGTTGAATACTCAAAACTGCCTCTGTGGTAGTTCTGCCACAATCGGAGTCTCCAGGACCAATTTTGCCATGATGCCACACAAACAGACTCTCCAAGTGAAAACAATACCAGCCCCACTATTGTTGGTAAATAAGCGATCTTTACAAACTTTTTAAATGTGGTCAAGAAATCTGGGTCGGAACTTAACTTTCAAGTTCCCTTTTTTATGTGTTCCACAACCACTTGTGGTACTTCTTTTTTTTTGCAACACCATAAACATTTTCAGGAGGGGACTGTTTAAAAGTCAGTCCCATATTTAGCCTAACCATATCCATAATATGTATTTTAAAAGCTTTGCCTAAGATTTGCTTCACACAGCAAAGTAGGATGAGAAAGTTTCTAGGTGATATATTGCAAAGCTTCTGACTTGGGCCTAAATTTTGCCACCTTGATAGTCTAATATATGATAACACGAAGCATGTAAACCTCTTTTTAAAACCATTAAATCACTTTTTTTTTCTAGCTGCATGGAAAATGGGTTTCCCAAATGTGGGAAGCTAAATTCCCCTCCTTCACCATGCTTGATTAACCTCCTCCCCAAAGCCAAGATGCAAAGCCAGGAACAGGGACACACCTGTGGCCCATCTCTTCCCTCTGAGTGATTTAAACCTCACATTGTTCTGCTTCTGCCCAGTTCTTTGCTATATTTCATGCGATGCTGTTGGGTCAGAGGCAGACAGGGGACTGTTTTCAACCTGTAACAGGAACTTCTGTGTCATGCAAGTACTGGAATTGCAGTTAGAGCAATGTCAGGGCCACCGGCTAGACTGGGATGAGAGAATGGCTCGGTCACACTAACAGGAAATGAATGGAAAAGAGCTGTAAAGCAGCTGCTTGTACTCTAGTTAAGTTCAGATGGGTGGGTGAGAGCCAGGTGACTTTGATTTTGCTGACAATTTGTTATGTCTGACCTCTGTCTGGGTTTGTTTGCTTAGTTCACTTCTACACACAGCAGGTGTTAGGAATCTCAGT
>JAQFJA010000013.1:9140988-9152485 GCA_029874485.1 Naso brachycentron | reverse complement strand
CTAAAATTCAGCCATGTGTATCGCAGACTGCATTCTTTAAACCCCATTCACTGCCATTCATGTTAAAACAAGGTATAGAAACGCTATAGGACATGTGAAAATCGCTAGGTATAGGTAATTCACCCTTCTAAAGAGAATGTCTTTGTTTATTTGTTCAGACATTGTCCTTTAAATATTAGATTCTGTTTCCTCTGTTGTTAACTTAAAGAGGAAACATATCTGTATCACATGCAGCACAACATTCAGTGCAGCTTTAAACACAACCCTGCCTTTAAAAGTTATTTGCTAAATTCATCTGGCAACTCCAGTTTAGATGACTTGTCCAATCAAAAAAGGTTCCGTATACTAAGAGTTCAAAACCATTAATGTTCTCACACAGTATTTTAGCAATGAGTTTTGCTCTGAAATTATATGAAAGATCCCAGTTTTATAGTAATTTGCTCTATTTTTATTATAGAAGCATAGCAGTTAAGAATCTTGACAGTTAATAAAATATCTTAGATAATAATCTCTGCAACACTTACAAAAGAATGTAAAACAGCTCAGTTCATTCCCAGGGCAAGTTAGTCTTAAATTCCTTGTCATATAATGAACTTTTTAAACATTGTCATGAAAGTTTTGTCCCTGAGTGAATGTCATTGTAAACTGCAGCAATAACCGTGATTGATGACTTACACTGGACCGAGGGAACTTGTATGAACATGTGTCGGCCAGATGTGGATAGTGTAAAAATTCAGGCTTCCTCACCTGAGTTAGACTTCCCTTTTTCTCATGACAGGCCTGACTGAGACGGTTCAGGTTGTCCTTTCACTTTTCCTGACACATTACGTAAACTGGTGCATAAATAGAACAGTAAACTCTTGACTAGTGTGTAGTGCACAGATGCCAATCCAGATTTAAACTCACATCTAAAAGAGGGTGTTTTAATAGTCAGGGATTCTGTGGAAACAGTGCTACCAAACTGAATCCGCTCTTTTACAGTTATGACTTCACACCTCAAAGTAAAATCCCCACAAAGCTTGAGTTTCCACATCCTAAAATATCTGCCCTTTGAATAATAGCATGCTTTAAAATGAGTCTACACCAGCCCATGTGAAGGGTTAGGCCCTTTTTTCCTGTCTGTCACAGAACTCCATAGACCATGCATGTTATCATTGCAGTTTGTGTGCTCACATGTGGCAACGGAGGATTCTCTGGGAAGTTCTCTTCCAAAATAATCCAGAAATGCTTGCCCGTGCAAATTCCAACTCATAAAGAATGTCCACTATTCAATCTCTCAATTTCTCAATCTCTCAAGTAAGCTGAAGTCAAAGATATGCATCAGATGCAAGATAGAGCATACTTGTTTAAGAGCACTGTCAGGCTGCCCCTAAAGGGAAAAAAGACTGATAATGATCTGTTGTATTTTATCCTCACTCCTCCCTTTTAGCTATGATCTTATCTTCGCTGGGGGACCAGAGGAGATTCTCCGGAAGTTCCAGCAAGCCAACCACAAAGTACTTTTTGCTGCAGAGGGACTGATATGGCCAGATAAGCGGCTCGCTGACAAGTACCCCTCAGTCCGCAGTGGCAAACGCTACTTAAACTCTGGAGGTTGGTTCCAAATTTTCAAAATATGATTGAAATGCTGATATGTGTGGACCTGTTCAATCTTCTGTCATGGCTAGCAAGCTGTCATGACCCACTTTGTTTGGATTATGCATAATGATCAGTTTAGATTTTAAATTTTAGTTCTGCCAAATTCTGTGTATTTACTTCCATTTAACATGTATAAATATGCCTGAATGCCTCCTGTGTGGACACAGATAAGGGACTGAAGATGCTGCTGCTGCTTAGCTGCACTTCCTGTTTCAGCATGATTTATCCCTGACCCTATCCTGACCTCCCTTGTATAAAGCCTGAAATATGTTCTTTCAGTTGTGCATCTGCAGAGAGCAGCTAACTGATTCCTGTCCTGGAAACATGCTTGTAGTTCCTTTCATACTGCAGTTGAGCTTCTGTGTCAGTCTCCCCATGTGTAACCCTGACCCTAATGGTCAGACTACACAAATTCAGCAAGATTTTGACCTGATTGCGTCGCTGCTGAACATTTGTGAATGTCGGGAATGACTAAGGCTTTCGTAGTGTAATATAATCAACATTGTGTTCAGGATGTCCCACAACCCAACTCATCAAGACTAAAAGACACCCCCCACCCCACCCCAAAACGTGTATCCTGATACTGACCACAAAGAAATCATACTCCCTGGTGCTCATGTATCATAATTATTATTACTAAATTACTATTACGATATTATTCATATCACATTCTTACCTCAAGTTCTACTCGAAAGATAGAGAGCCCATACTGTGCTCTTAATGATATATGGGGACAAGTCCGTAATCCCTCATGTCTTTGTTTTCCTTTTTCTTTTCCGCGCAAAAGACTGCCAGCAACACACGCAGTGCTTCTGCTGTAGCCATGATTGACGCTCCTTAACCCTCCTCCTCGATGACCTATGAACTCTCACATGTTCACAGATGATGCCATGTCAGCAGGACACAATATGTCAGAATCACTTCTGTAGTTTGGCTGGCTGGGAGGCCGAGACGGGACAAGATTTGATTTGAGAAGTCTGACGTGGTGGCGTTGTGTAGTCTCATCCAGCCTTAACTGACACACTTACCTTTCAAAAATTAGCTTGCGTGACAGTTGTTTGTGAAGGGCAATATGGAATGGAACCATCCAAAAAAACTAAGAGCAGTAAAGCAGTTGCTGTTGCCTCACAAACTAAAAGCTGTTTAAATGTTAGCAATTTATAAAATGTGCATAGGACTTCGTGCAATTTTATGTTAGGGAAGACGAGAGTTTGAGTGACTTCATTGGGTGCTCACTGGTTTACATTCCACCCTCAGCTGCTTCATGCTGAAGACTTGCAGACAGGGTTTGGAATTCAGGGGGCTGAGCAGCAGTGCACCCTCAGTGTTATTGGTTCAAAGAAAGATGGAGGAATGACAACAGTCTAGTGTTACTTTTAGAACATAAAACCACAGGACTTTTACTGTTGTCTCCTTCTGTTAAATAGAAGTATCTTTGACGTCTAAACCAGCTTCTTAAGGTATTTCCTGTTGGAGTCCATTCATATGAATATGGACTGCCTATTTTATCCATTTTCAACCCTTTTTTTAAGGGATTAACCTCCTCAAGTTGCAATTGCAGACATTACATATGAGGGAAAAAAGCAAGCAAAAAGTCTCATGGAGAAAAGGAAAGTGTTCCGATTCCCAGCAAAGAAACAGTTACAGTATTTTCCCATCCATAATCCACATATCATGGCCAGCTGCCTCCTGCTCGTTGTCAAGATCCAGTAAGGATATAGAATTACTCTTTTCCCTGTAGTCATTAGCCTGGCCTGACCTCTCATTTTGGAGCCTAGCCTCTGACTGATCAGAGACTGTTTACTGCATTCATTCTCAGTGATATGACATGTGGATATGTCTTGGCCTTGTGATTGAACCACAGTTTGCATCAAATTGCAGGTTTTGTTAGTGAGCTACCGCCCAGATGACCGTTGAGAAAAGTTTTATAGTGTCTGGACACACACATCGGTGTCACAGAGAGAATAGTGTTTCAGGAACAGAATTGAGTTACTGTAGGATAACGATAAGCTCCTTTGTTCCAATTTTGAAACTTTCTTTCTTGCAACCTTGCACTCAGATTACTATATGCTGTGTTTGCCAACAGAGTAGTACAGAACAGTGATTTTCCAAACACTCAGGTCAAAAAGGCATGCACTTCGCAGCACTTTCCAGGATCTGGTGACGTTGAAGCCATAATTTTGTGGATAAGTCACCAAAAAAATGGTGCTTTTCCTTTTAACTTTTTCTTGCTCCAGCTATTAAGATTATGTCATGTCTATCCCTTGACTTGTTTACAGCGCTGGAGCTTTTTTAAAATGATGGGACGCGAAACTCTGCAACACAACCAAACCCTGCAATCTGCTGCTGAGGTCAATGTCCTTGAACTGGAGAAGAAAAAAGAGGAGACAGGAGAAAAAAATGGGAGTCAAAAATTGGCATGAGATTGTACATTTAGGGAGGGTGAGATATTGTACTAGAACACACTGTTCCAGAAGCTCACGGAGTTGTAAGACAGTAATAACGTATAGATTGCAGCTGGTCATTATTGCACTGCTTTCTATTTACGGACTGTGGGAAAAGAAAATCTCTGCCCATTCCTTGTGTGCTCGCTTGGGATTATTGCCAGAATTCACACTTTGTGTAAAGCGTTTAAACCTCCTAGAGAGAAGTGTTTAGACCAAGGAACCAGCAGATACAGTGTAATTTTCACCGTCTGTCACTTGTATATGACCTTGTAAATGTCACTCAACCCTATACTTTGCTGCTGTGCAAGATATGTGTTTCACACTGTTTATTACTTGCAGGTATAATCGGCTATGCCCCATATATAAACAGAGTTGTTTCACAATGGAACCTCCATGACAATGATGATGACCAGCTTTTCTACACTAAAATATACGTGGATCCTTTACAGCGAGTAAGTATGTCGTGTAAGCACCAACTCTTGATGTGAAAATATATCTTGGATGGCTGTGATACTCAGTGTGTTTCCATTTCTATCAGCAAACTCTCAATATGACTTTGGACCACAAGTGCCAGATTTTCCAGAACCTGAATGGAGCAGTTGGTAAGAAATTACAGTATTTAATCCCTAGTTTTATGATGTCACCTTTAAGTACAAAAAGAGAAAATGTAGGCATTGAAGGGTTAATTTAAATTTTTAGAAGTAGGGTTCACATGAAGTAATTATCCATAGTTAGTGTATTACAGTTGCCTAGATGGAGACTGACCGAAAGAAAAACAAGCAGCCACAATCAGTTTATTTTCTGTTTTACACTGTTTATATGGATCCAACAAATGTGTTTGACACCAAAGAACCACACAATAATGCAATATAACTAACCGACAGAAATAGCTGTGGACCAGAAACTCCTGTGTTCTGAGAGGTAAAATGACTCAGAGATTACAAGTATTATAACAGCAATATCACAGCTGTTGTCTCCATTCACAGCAGTGTATTGCTTATAGTTGCTACACCTGTACTACTGATGCTTCTACAAACTTAGGGAATTTCTGACCTCCATCTGCTGTATGTAATACACTGACTGTTGAGACATACCTCATACAGCCCTCCATAAATGATTATCCAAAATCTACCTGTAAATAACCGGCTGGACCACCTTAAACTGGCATTGTGCTGCTTCTCTCCCACACTTACTGAAAGATTGCTTGTTTCCAGAGAACTTGTTGGCTTGGCCTTTGCTGCTCTTGCCCATGTGGTAAGTCAATTTTCATAACCTGTTCCTCTTGTTCCTCTTTTTTGGCAGATGAAGTGCTGCTCAAGTTTGGAACAGGCCGCGTGAGAGTTAGAAACACAGTGTACGACTCTCTGCCAGTGGTTGTCCATGGCAGCGGAAACACCAAAGTGAGTAAGGAATGCTTACCTAACATAGCGGACTTACAGCTTAGCAGAGCTTTCCTTGTGAGGCAGCTGGAACGCATGATCATGTGACCTTGCAAATCCTCTTGCCTGTCTTCAAGAAATGTAAACACAGTGGTTCAGACCAATCAGTGTCCTATGAGGAACTACAGACAGCTATGGTTTAGGTGTGACAACAGCCCAATCCCAATGTTCCCCCCGAAAGCCTTAAGCTCCGACCCCTTACTGACTTTACTGACATCACTTCCTGAGTGTTTGAGTGAGAGCGGCTGCAAGGGCTCGAAATAGTATAAATAGGAATGGAACAGCATTTTGTAACATTTCACGTTACCTTGACGATGCAGGAACATTTTGTACCATTGTGGATTCGGACTCTCTTTCTTTTACGCTTCATCCTTTCAGTGCCAAGGACTCTGTATTATTTACATATGTTTGGAATTGAAGTGATCTAAAGTTAATAGCAAGAAATCAAGAAAGGCCTGCGTTACTTTATAAATGTGAAAAGATTACATTTCTTTACATTTTAATGGGTAATTAGTGACTGCATCAGAATACATTTTTACAACGACCCTCCCAGCGTGTCGAATACTCAATTGAATCCTTGAACAGAAGCACTTCTGTGTCTAGTAAAATGTTCCCGATATTCTGTTCTCAGCTGAATGAATATCAGTGTTTGCTTTTCACTCACTGTGTGTGAGCAAAAAGCAACAATGTTAAATCAGTTTGGCTACAAACTACTACACACACACGCGCGTCATGATTTTACATTGGGACAGTCCTAAACCCTTACAGACTTACTGGGAACGTGCCTCAAAGTCTGTGAGTCTGTGAGTCTGTGAGGGTGGAGATTGGGATTAGGCCAACCAGTGACAGAAGTGACTATTCATTTAAAGAAAAATGGTCTCCTAAAAAGTAGGGCCTGACTGATATGGGATTTTTTGGATGATACGGATATAAGGGAACGAGAAATTCCAATATCAGAAATATATGCAGTTATTGTATATGTATAATGTCAGTTGAATGTGGTTATCAATACTTTTGACAAAGATGTGAAATAAAGGCAGGATATCTTCCATTTGAAAAAAACTGTATTTCAAACATCAGTGCACTGATGAGTGAACACTTCACTCATACGTTATTAAAAAACGGACTGCCCTCTGCTGGAAAAACTACATTATTACACCTTTTTCAGTCATCAGTCCAAGCATTTTTTCCGGCCTTAAAAAACTGTTTCATTATCAGCTCATACTGAAAAACATATACAACCATACCTATATATTTGTGGTAGTCCAATTTTGGCTAATAATATCGACCAAGAGACATGTTGGTTGTGCCCTGAAGAAAATGTTAGTTTAGATGTTGCTGTAGGATCAGTTATATTTTAGAATTGGACAGTATTTCTTCACTGAAAGAAGAGAAAAAAACAACATTGAAAGTTTTTTTTTTCGATTGGAAAGATGTTTTTGCTCTTCTCACGACAAGACTGGCTCTGCTGAAATCTGTCTCCTGATACGACATGGTTCTTTGATTTGATTGGTTAAAATTACCATGTGATGAATGGTGATGGATAGATGGTTTGTTTTATAAGCTGTCAAGTTTTTTTTGTTTTTTTTTTTCTTCCCAAGGCCGACTTGTCAGTGCAACAAACCATCTGGTATGCTAGTTTATTGCATATACTTTTACATTTTTTAAGTTAATCATTCTCATCTAGCAGACTCACTCTGGGTTGAATTACTGGGCTTTTCTTTCCTATTTCCCGATGAGTTTTGTTGGCCCTTGCATTTTAGAATTTTATCCAGAAAAAAATTATTTCCAAAGCTTTGATTTCACTGCAAAAATTCCCACAAATTCAGGGAATATACATTCTGTTCCTATGATACTTGCAAGTAACTCTGGCCATCAAAGCCAGCTCATTATTCAGTGTAGGTATCACTTTAGGCCAGAAGAGTAATTCTTCTATCCATGTGTCCCTCATTTATTTTTCAGAATCACTCTCAGTATGTTAAAGTGATGCGTGCAGCCAGCTGGAAAACAGGATTTTTATATGATACTATGATCTTTCAGTGCAGTTTTTTTCTTGTCTTTTTTCTTCCCCCATCTCCCTACAAGTTTCGCTTTAACACCAGCTGCCTGTCTCTGGTCATTCTTGGTAATGAACCAAATCCACCAAACTCTTGAGTCATTTCTTCCCAGAGGCCTCAACATCTGGATGAAGCTCTGAACAGTAGATCACAGAATCCCTGTCCTGGCAGTGCTTTCTGGAGCTGGATAACTGACCGATACTTTATTATTACTTTCAAGTTATCAAGCCAAGTTCAATCTTGTTACAAATACATGATCACAATGTTAGTGTCTGTGATAGGACGATGATTTTATAAATAGTAGTGCCCTGAAACTATTGTTCCTCATAAATCTAACCTTCTTGTGAACACTAAATACAAAGCAGACATAATTAGAAGTGCAATATGTTAGCAATTAAGAAGAGAACTGAGAAGAAAGGAACAGTTACAGTAGACTGTAAATTATAAATTCCACCACAAGAGATATTTATATCTCTGTGGTCTCAAGTCTGACAAGTGACTCTGCTTGATGAATTTATTGTATTTCTTCTAAATTTCTAAAATAAATCAGTGAAATGAATATCCAGTTGTATTCCAAGGTAGAAAATTCCAAAATACATCATGATTTAAAAAAAAAAGGATTTTTGCTTAATTACAGAAATGAGTTGCACATTTTGCTCATGACAGCTGATATCTGTAACAAAGCATTGACCTGCTCTAAATTCTTTCCCATGCAGATGTACTTGAACTACTTGGCCAACTATGTCCCCAATGCATGGAACTATGAACATGGCTGCAGCCACTGTGATGACAATGTTGTGGACTTGTCTCAGTTAAAAGTAAGTGCTTTAAGTTAAGTGTGTTTCTTTCTATTTGCTGTCCTCTATGTCCATTTTAAAAGTGCAGCTGTGTAAAGTTTGTATTAAGCCACCTCCCCGTGGACACAGGAAAGGATGAAACATTGCCTGTACTTACAGCTTGAATCATCCATCAGTGTCTAGACAGTAGGAGGGGAGCCCAGCTTGTCCTATTTCAACAGATAAACAAGACGGTTGGTGCTTCACACGTTACCTTTCCAACAATAACAGGCTCTGTGCTGGTTGCTCCTTTTGGACCCTTTTTAAAAAGCATAAGTGCCAGGGAAACTACTTGGGGAAAAAGGAAGCGCTGCACTGCTGCGGTGTAGGATATGGCTTCTGAGGTTTTCAGAAGGGCTCATTTAAAGGGGTGTCTCTGTCGGACAGCTTGCCTTTTAGTGGGCTTCTCAGTATAGGTTTTATCCACAATAGTAAGTTACAGTGGTTATGCTGAGAATTTGTCAGGGTTCAGCCAAGGCTTGTGACATAAAGGCAGCAGGAATAGCAGGCACTAGCAAATGTTTCTGGCTGTGTGGTTGCATCCGTCCGTCCGTCATCAACATCACCAAACTTTACTTCTCCCTTTGTGGAGACTTTTGCATTGTTTCTGAAAAATACTTGTTCAAAGTCCAAAAAATGTGTAATTACATAATATCAAGATCTAGGTCACTACAAAAGCAGCAACGTTCTATGACAAAATATAATACTGAAACATGAATGTCTTAAGATTTATTGTATTCCTATGAGTAAATGTGCAACATGAAAGACATCTCTGTGAAAGCTGACCTTCCATAATGAAAGGAGAAAAACATTGCTCCACAATAAAAGGGCAAGTTTTCTTCCACTGTGCCACTCTGTGTGTTTGGGACAGAGACTTTGGGAAGATCAGGTCATGTGGAAACACTGACCATGCTGTGGTAAACCCAGGTCACTGGCAGCTTAGCTTGGTTCTTTGTGTACTTTGGTTTCGGGAATAAGCTCAGGCTTTGCACAGACACAGCTACACTACCAAAGCCGTGTGCTGAGCCGCCCAGGCCACTTCACTGCCTGCTTGTGTTTGCTGTGTTCAAATGAAAGTTTGGTGGCTGCTTCTGTCTGCTTTAACAAATACTTTAGTTATACATTTCTCAACCGTTTTTGGCACTGCTTTCCTCTTTCAGCCTGTTCACTATATGTCTGTTATAACTTGCTCTCACATTGGCAAAATGCACGAGTTCCCCCTAATTTAGCCAGAAACACAGTCTGGCGGAAACTCACAAATTAGATGGTTCTGCCCAGATCCCTTTTCATGCCTGACCCAGACCTTTGCTGTGCACTGGTCAAGAGAATCAGGAATCCAGACAGTACTGTGTGGGCTGGAGCTGGGATGTCATGGGAAAATGTTTCCTCTACTCGTCTCTCTGCCTCTATTGATTTATTTCTCTCTATATTGTCTTTACCCCAAATGTCTAAGCAATAATTTTGTTCATGGGCTGTCCTACAGTATGAATAGAGTTATACGTGGCAATCTGAAGTCCGAATTTAAAGTAGAGTAACTGTAAAGCCTCCATAACTAGTGAGAGTTTATGGTAGTAGATGACTTAAGTTAAATATCCTGGTCTGTGGAACCAAGAGATATCAAAATAAGTGTTTCGCTGGTTGACTTTTTAGTTGTTGTTTTTTTTACAATAAAACCAGACACATTTGTGAGTACAGCAAAGGAACAAAAGCCAGGACAAGGAGCCCTCGGAGGAACTTGTTTCCACTGCAGCGAAATTAAGTTTGGGGACATTATTTTACCCAATAAAAGTCCCTGTTCAAAAAGTACGGGAACTTTGAGCATGGCACTTTACATGCTGAACATTTCTGATTAGTCCAATAATCCCAGAATTTTATTTCAGCCAGTCTGTAGTTGCAGTTCAGTTTGTTTTGGGTTTGTTCTGCTCTGACACATCAGCATGGAGTTACAGAAAAAACAAACAAGATGGATCAATGACAAAGTCAAGTTCGCTGCAAAAATCCATGCAAACAGGCTGTCGCTTTTTCATACATCACGAGATTAATTTGCCTTTTTTTCAGAGCTCCTCAGACCACAGTGGAAACACAGACAACTAGGATCTGAAGGAATTATTTTGTTTCTTTAAAAGTACATCCTAGGACCAATATTAATAGATTCTGTGGGTGGAAACATGACTTAAGTGACAGATAAAGTAAAGAGTCTGTATCAACTTGACTGTTTGCTTATTTCTGAGGTGAAATGTCCAAATCATCAGTGATTAATTTTAAACAGCGTTCCATAATGTAGCTGTTTTGTTTAAAATATTACTAATTTGTTCTCTTCCAATCTAAACAGGAATATCCAAATGTGCTGGTTGGAGTGTTCATTGAGCAGCCAACCCCATTTCTTCCTGAATTCTTCCAGCGACTGCTGACCCTGGATTACCCCAAGGATAAACTCAAACTCTTTGTCCACAACAACGTGAGTGTTTGCTGTTGCAGCTGCAGCTGCTCTTCAGTTTTCTTCTGCAGTAGATCTCTACCATGCATGGCTCCTCATATGTGGCTTCTAATCTTCTAATTAATATTGGCTCCCTGCTCAGGAGGTTTACCATGAGAAGCACATCCAGAAGTTCTGGGAAGAGAACAGGAATGTGTTCAGCAGTTTCAAGGTTGTGGGACCAGAAGAAAATTTGAGCCAAGGAGAGGCCAGGAACATGGGCATGTATGTGTGCCATAACTCTGATTTGAAGAACACAATTAATTAAATCACATAACGGTATATTTGGCCAATAATTACAGCCAAAAGGAAAACTTTTTAACCTCTAAATGATGCTTTAATGATATCTATAATCAGTCCTTGAATGTTGTAGAATAATGTTAAAGTCCACCTGAAATGAAAAAGTCTTTAATCCTTTTAGATCAAATCTCTGAGAATATTGTTTTTTATTTAACTATATAGCCAAAAAAAATTCTTTTTTTTTTAAACAAAAAAAATCAATTTCTTTGTATTTTTATATCAAAATGAAATCACATTTCATCCTTGTTTAAAAAAAAAAAAAATAGTCAGGTGACTTTTATAATCTTGCTCAGAGCAATTTAAA
>JAQFJA010000013.1:8972583-8983273 GCA_029874485.1 Naso brachycentron | reverse complement strand
TAATTAAAACTCTGCCTCAATGACTCTCATGTGTAGTGTTACATTTGTTTTCACCCGTGTAATGTGTAATATGGTTGGGCATTGCCCCCCACATTTCTCCGAGTAATTTGTTCCCCCTGAAGGGTTTGACCGCCTGACAACGCCGGGCCGTGATACTTAACCATGCTATCAGTCACAAGTCTAGTTAAGCAGCATCTGAACTGGAGGGTTTTCAAAGTCAGTAGAACGTGAGCACAGTTCGCACAGTTCGCACAGTCGGTATCAGAGGAACTTCATTATTTATTGTGACACAATTTTCAAGTCCGGCAGCTTTCGGCAGAAGGTTAGGGGATTCAACAGTCCCCCAAAACATCTCATTGTATTTCATGTCTGGTTTTCTCCTAATTGCCAAAATACCAAATTATTTGAGTGCACTGAATTTTAGCATAAAAGGTTTTTCATGTTCTAACTTTGAGGGCAGTTAAGGACAGACTAGTGTGAGATTCAGTTCTAGTCTACCTCACAATCATTTGCACACAGCATCTTCGGTTAAGCTGCTTTCAGTAGAGTCTGGATTTATTTCAGAGGTCGCTGTGGCCAAGAGGTAGAGCGGGTTGTCTACTTCTCAGAAGGTCAGTGGTTTGATCCCCAATCTCTGACTCCTCTGGTCTGCATCTCAGGGTGTTCTTGGGTAAAATATGGAGCCCCAATGGCTGTTCCTTTGGTGTGTGAAAGTGTGTGAATGGGTGAATGCTGATTTGTGTTTGAAGTGCTTTGGGTAGTTGAAACACTAGAAAATGATATATAAATCTGTCCAGTTAACATTTCTGGTTTTCCTGTGTACAACCCATCCATTCCGTCGTTTCATATGCAACAAAAACCATATGTTTTAATATACAAAATGACATCATGCTGTTAAAAAAATGCAGTATTTTTCCTTTGTAGTCAAACATTTAGAATAGATAAAGAAATCATTGAAAATACAAAAGTATTCAATATTAAAAATAACTTCATAACATAACAAAACAAAACCCATGGCCTAATAAACAGGGCAAATAAAATTTTATGCAGGGCAAAAGGTCAGCACAATAGCCAGGCTGCTTACTGTCTTAACTGTTTGTGTTTGGGCCAAGCTCAGTCTTTGATTTTTCTGCTGCTCATGTTTTTGCACAATGAATCCGGTGAGCTAACACTAACACAAACTCTTCTCAACTTTTACTGCAGCTGTGAGTTTTTGGCAGAGTACCAATTCTTGCACAAATCTTTCAAGAAGAGCCAAAATAAGTTACTACATTTCGCAGTGTTGTTTTATTAAGTCGACACAGTCAGTTGTTTAAACAAGTTGTGTGACTTCTTGGGAAGCGACCGTCATCAAGTGATGCTGTTGTCAGATCGCTACTTCCTTAACACAGAGAGCACCTGGAAGGATGTTTTTGATTTATTGTTGTGATCCTTGCCAAGTTTGTGAACTGCCTCCATATTCAAGTTGCTTGCATTGATTATCTTTACCTTAATTATCAACATCATAATGATGTGTGCAGCAAGAGAGGAATCAATGCTCCCCGCTTTCAAATGAGAAAACAGGAGACCAATGTAACGCCGAGTATGACAGGGTGATATTTTGGCTACATCGTGATTTGCAATCACTAAATCCTATTAGCACAATACCGTAGCCATGGTGAGCCTTCCAATGAAGTACACGTTTTATCAAGATGTCCTGCATTTGTGGGGGAGTCGCACAGATGTTTGCACTCATAAAATGCGAGTAAAATAATGCACTCGTATTGCTTTTCCCTCCATCTCAAAGCTACAGCATATTATGTAAATTTCTCCACTGATGTCTGCATATGCGAGTGCATTTGTAATGAAAATCATTGGTATTAGTTTAAAGCTTACAGCAAGGTAAATAGTAAAACAGTCCGGTAAATGAAAAGCACAACATAAGTTACAGTACATTTGATGTTGCTGATATACTAGTTTAAAAGTGTGCAAGTTTTGTCCCTCAGACAGAATTTAATTTCTTGCTAAGATTGCTTAGAGACACAATTGCTGCATTTAGAGAAAATTAAGGTCTAAAACTGACAATCAAGCATGTCAGAGTGTTTTTAGTTATTTTTTTCACTGTTCTGCTAAGAAACAAATCTCTAGGCAAGTGCAGCAGGCATCTCTTTTTAATTTGCTACATGCTCAGTATTCAGCCGCATGGATCAAAGGGACACTTAATTTTCCTCCCCTCTCCCCATTATGTGCAGTGAGGAATGAGGCAGACCCTCGCGGGAGCAGATTTGATTACTGTTTATCATTACCGTCACTCTCCTTGGTGACAGAGGGGCTGATCCCAGGCCACCGCAGACGCAACCAAACAGACTAGTGAGAGGACCCTTATTTTCTGCTGTACTTTTATGCATCGCTTGTAGACTCAAGTCTTGTTAGATTTTAATTGTAAGGTGATTCTAAGGTCCATTTCCCAGCAGCCACTACGACATTTTACAACTTTGTATTTGTGTTTCAGCAGTGAACAATTATCAAAAAGCCACTTTAAACATTAGCTGGAAAACAATGAAAATCATAAAAAGGAATAAGCGGCTGTAAATCCCGCCAGCATGCTCACCATCCACGCTGATGTGTCAGACTGCAAATGCTGATGTATGCTGATGCCTCTGCTTTTCAATGCAGGGGCAAACTATGGGCCTAATTATCTCCCATCCAAGTTTGCTGTTGTGTGTGTTTTCCATCTCTCCTCCTCTCGTCCTCTCTAGTGCATCCTCGACTCTCACTTTAAACCTCACCCAGCTCCCGCATAATTGTGAATACTTCCTAACTACACCCTACAACAGTATTCATTTCCAATTAGAGACACTATACTTTCATCCCTCTAGTGAAACTGGTAATTTTTTTATCCGATTTGCTTCCCTCTCTTACTTTTTTTCCTCTTCCTCTCCTTGTGTGATATTTTCCTGTGTCTACATTAGCATAAGTGCAGCAGTGATCCGCTTCAGGTTGACGGTTTTTAATGGGGCGGCATTTCCATTTCACAGAGGACACATGTGGCGGTGGGATGTCGAGGAGGGCCGGGGGGTTGTGGAGTGGTGGCGGGTTGAGGGGAGAGCAGTACAAAGAGAATGGTAGAGACACTCTGCAACGAGTCCTGTCACCCTTAATAATGCAGCAAGGATGGAAAGGAGCAGTCATCTTCATCCCTAAACGGCAGGCAGAGGTTGTGTGCCCCTGGAAACCACAGAGCCTAATTATAAGACAAAGCCTCACCTCCTGTCAGTGGGCATGTGACCACCAAAATCTGTAAAACAGGAGAGTCTCCAGAGGTCCCTGAGGTCCTCTCAAAGGCCTCTGGGGAGCTCAGGTGACACGTAGGTAAGTCACAAAGCCTGGGGGGACAGTGGCACAGCCCTCGTGGCAGGGACTTGTCATGGATGTTGTGGGGACTTGACCCAGTTGCTGGATTGAGTGCTGGCAGCTGTCTCGTCAATGCAGCATCTGTCAGTCTTGGCTCGCTAACTCACTATGCAACAATGTGCACAAAAAGATGTGTAAAATTTCAGGAGTCCTGCTTTCACCTACGTTTCTCAGACATTGTGTAAGTGCATGCTGTGTGCTTGCCATTTTAACGTGTGGGAATTCAAAGGTTAGAATCAGAGAGGGATCATAAGCCGAAGAAATAAATAACACGCAAAATGGCTTTATAAATACAGAGAAATATTGTGTACAGTGAGTCACCCATGGATTGAGGGTTTTAAACCTTTCAATGACGGTTATCTGCGAGGAAAACAGACGGGCCCTTTGAATTACACCGCTGAAGGAACCAAGTCCAAACACTACAAATAAATTTTAACAACCTGATGCATATCAACAAACTGGAAGGACGCAGATCAGCTAGAGTAGTTAACAGGAGACGATTGCAATGACAAACAAAAAACTGCACAAGGTCACTGTGACAGTATTTGCTTAGTTTATCCTCATTTCACTTGGTAACATATAGTCCTTTGCACTTTTTATTTATATGTTGTTTCATTTCTTTTTTTTTTTGTCTTTTTGCCTTTGTGAACAAAATGTGTTTTTTCTTTCTCTATTGGTTAAAAAAGCCAAGAAAAGTTTGGTTAAAAAAAAGAGTTTTCTGTAAAGAAACAATATCACAGACAACACTCCACTTTCTCAAATACCCAAAGCTTTTCACACTTGGATGTTTGAAGATAGTTTGAAAAAAACAAATCGATTTTCAACACACTTCTACCAGCGTCAAGAGTTAAACAAAGGTCAGCCTGTCAAGACGAGACATTTCGGGTGACAGAAGTTAAACAGCATCTCTGATTAACTAATCCTGAATGTTCTTTTTAGGATTGTGCAATTCATAAATAAGCAGCAAAGGTCATGTTATCATAGCAGATGTATTTAAATGTATACGTCATCTCAGCTCACTTGGTTTTTCACTTTAATACCATAATCATCAGGGCTTTCCTTAAAGAATGGGAGAAATTCGACTGCATCATCAGTGTCATGATAACTGTGTGAGATGCTTATTTGATACATGAACAGAACATAACATGCAAAAATATGTTAGTAATACACTTTTTGGTTGCTTTATTACATGCAGGATGTCTAAGATCTTACACATTTAGTTTATAAGAAAACTGATAGTACTTTTGTTTTTTCCTCTCAGTTATTTAGCAAATATGAGGCACACATTGATGTAGTTGTGAGAGCTCGCAATGTGTATGGATTCTGGTTTCAAAGTTGTTATCAAACATGACCAACACATCTAGATGACATTTAGAGTTTTAGCGTATTTTGATGCAGGAGGTGTTTTTTATTTTATGTATCTACAGCATGTGATGTGATGTTTAGCCTGCATCAGCCTCTGTTATTGATGTTTTTTACTTGTTTTTTTTAGAATTATATAAACCAGATTCAGACTAGAAATAAAGGCACTATTGTGTCCGTGCTCCTGTGCTTGGTACAAAAACAGGTGAAATATAACACACTGTGGGCAATTTGCATTATGCCACCTTTACAAATGTTCAATAAACCATGTCCTTTAACAAATGGGCCACAGTTAATGTACCTACTTACAACTAATATCTTAATTTATCTACCAAAATCCAAGTTCTGGTTCAGATTTTCAGGCTTTTCAGTGGTTGGGAGAATAATGCCTTAGTTGTTTTGTTTGCTTTTGTTTGTTTTTTTGTACAATGACTTTAAAACCTTTCATACATTGTTAACTGTCTGAATGTAGGTCTGCTCAAGTTGTCTTTTGTGCATCATTTATCAACCATATAATGCAGGCTGACATATCTGGTGTCTGGAAATGTGTCATGACTAGAATTTAACAGCTAGGTTTGAGCAATGCTTGTACAGCTGTGGGACATGGACCAAAAATTAAATCTCAGTCTCACTAACTAGGATAAATGCTCAGCTGTAATTCGAAATGTGCAACATTGAAGATTTTAGTCAATATACTTTGATATCAATATTCGAAAAAATATTGCTCAGCAGTGTTCAAAAGGCTAAAACCAATTAATTCAAGTTGTGAAAGTCTACTATCAACAAAAAAGTTCCAACCCGTATTTATTTGGGCAAGGACATGTGTTCTTATGCTGCAAAGACTTGTGGGAAGGTGAGCGTTGAACATTTGCAAGCAAAGCGGCGAGAGGGACACATTGAAAGCAGAGCTCAAGCTGTCTATGCAAATTTAAGCAGTCTGAAAGAACTTGTGACTAATGAACTGCCAGGTGTCTTTTTGATTGACGTCTACTCATAAAGCATCCCGGTTCCAACTTCCACCTGTTTTACCCATACTTTACACTGACACTCCCCCCAAAAAAACATCACAAAAGATTTAATAATTCTGCCTGCTTTCAGTTTTCCCAATAATTAAAATACACGTTTTTTTAAGCAGAGGGACAAATTAAAGCAGGAAGCAGCACATGAGGAAGTCTGTGGAATTGTGGAGGCTGGTGAACAGACGGCAAAGACGTAGCGGCACAATTCAGTCCAAATCTAATTTCGAAAAAGTACCCATCATTTAATTTGTGCACCCCACTTGCACCTGGAACATCCAAAATTCGAAGTGAAACAATGTCAAGCTTCATAAGAGACCAAGTGAACACAGACTGGGCTCATTCTGACAACATGACCCTGGCTGTCGACTTGCCTTAGACGCACTTTGGCATTCTCACACCTCCAGAATATACATGTGCCTGAAATCCCCAGCAGTGGTGCTATCAGTAAGTTCGGCTTTTTGCACCTCTTCAACAAGACAAAACAATAATCCCTTTGGAGTCAGTGAAGGTCTCCAGTTTCTCTTTGTTTAGCCATGCATGGACACTTTGGCACCATCAACTTTGTTTCTAAATATCAGGTGGCACTCAGCCTTATGCAAGATTTCATACTCTTACTTATTTTTTGCATTGTTACACTAGCCTGCAAAATTAAAAGGTGCTATAGGACTGTAGAGTGAGTAGAAATTACAAAAGCAGTTTTATTTTGGTGGGTGATACAAATACACCTCCACTGGCAGAGTCAAGCCACTCTTTTCTGCTGTTTGTGTTTTGCCGGACTAATATCTGCAAACAATGAGGATGAGACAGCACTTAGATCACACAGCTAAAGTGAGGAGAGGTCATGGCAGCAGCTGGGTTGGTGCTGGCTGCTATCTGAGAAAGATTTATACTCACTTTCAGGGCAGAGTATCACTACGGATTTCCGATTTGATTCCATTTGAGTCAAAAACCAATTTTGCTGAAAGAGATTTTCACAGAACTAATGTTGCAAACTGCACAAAGAGGGAACTCTCTAAACTGATGTGTTATTAAAAACACAAAGGTTTACATTAAAAACTGACTCAAACACAGTTACACTAATGCACTTTTAATTTAACATGACCTGCACACTACAGTAGGGGTGGGCCTTGGCTTCAGATCGGTAATCTGCAATTGAATGGACGGCTAACGAATGTTTTTTTCCAAAGATGAATGGATCACCTATTAAGGCACCTTTAACCAATGCACTTCCATAAGATGTTATGAAAAGTAATCTCTATAAGTTTCACCCCACCCCATGCATTTAGAGATGTTGTTTCTGACATGTCTGCCCGGCACAAAGCAGCTAACGAGTAGTTCAAAGGGAATTTAATCCCTAATTACGACCCAGTTTGCCTAAAGTGTCACTTTTCCATGGCTGACATCTTGCATCGCCGTAAATATGCTCACCAAACTCTGTGCTCCATATGAACA
Source organism: Naso brachycentron (assembly GCA_029874485.1). Lineage (NCBI taxonomy): Eukaryota > Metazoa > Chordata > Actinopteri > Acanthuriformes > Acanthuridae > Naso > Naso brachycentron. Next base: position 8,976,047 of record JAQFJA010000013.1, on the reverse strand, counting down.
GGCCTATAATGTTATGAATATAAAATCAGTTTGCACCCAACATTAACAAAAACTTACCAAAAGTAATGTGTGACAATTTGCTTGTATCAAGTCTGTCTTTCATAGCATACAGTGCTGAGTCATAGCAGAGAATGAGAGAACAAGAGAAAGAGACGTGTGCGGGGTGAGCTAGACTGATTTTTTAAAAACGTGCAGCAGTAAAATCCTCTCCTCACCTGCACAAAATGGTGATTTAAAGTTCTCCATGCTGTGCAGTACCGTAACTCCTCCCACCCCTTCGCGCGAACAAATTGTCTATCAGTGACCTTTGTTAGCATTTTTACAAGTGAAGACAGTAACAGCTAAAACACACTGGATGCGGTCGCGCAACCAAGCGTCGCGTCACGGAGCTAGTCTCCGATTGGCACCCATGTAATCCAATCTGACTGTTCACACTGCCTGCTGCGGCGGTGCAGAGTGCCGCGGCATGGAGCACTCTGCTGCGCTTGTTTCGGCGTCTGTTCTACTTTTTCCGCAAGCCGTGAGAGACTTTGTCAAGCTGAAGAGAGCAGAAGAGAGCAGATCGTACTTGACAGGAAGTCACACAGAGAAAAAGGCACAGAGAATCCGGCCAATTTTCAAAATAAAACAAATGTCAAAACAAAATACCCTGGTTGATGATAGTGTGGTTGTCCTGTCTATATGTATGTATCTGTCAGTTAACAGAGACCGACACACACACACACACACACAGAGTTTGATATTTGACGAGAAAGGGGCAGACGAGCAGAGGAGCTTGTTGACCGGCACGGAGAAATGTGCTTCTGGTGTGGACAGTGAGGCGGCTGCTCAGACAGGAAATGGTGCTTCGCAGCGCATCCACCAGAGTCAAGTCTCAAGTAAAGACAAGCAAGTCTCAAGTCAGGTCCAAAGTCCTAAACTTTGAATTTCGAGTCTCAAACAAGTCATTAGCACTCTTCAAATCTACTAAATTTACTCAAACGGTGAGTGCTTTTTCAAATTTTTATTTACTTCTCAAAATAATTATAAGACAACAAGGCAACATAACCCACTTTGTTCTTTAACTTGACTGGATGTTGTCTGATGCCTCAAACAAAGTAGATTCTTGGGGAAAAAGTGTTGACTTGCTGGGACTGAAGAGCGTTAACATAAGTCGATTCATTAAATGAAGGGAACTATATTGATTCGTGGCACACTTTTTGAATAACATACATTTAAATCACAAATATTTTCAAGTCAAAAGGCTCAAATCCAAGTGAAGGCACAAGTCATCGGTGTTTAAGTCCAAGTCGAGTTGTAAGTCTTTTATGATATTGTCAGGTCAAGTCTGAAGTCATCAAATTTGTGGATCAAGTCTGACTCGAGTCCAAGTTATGTGACTTGAGTCTCAATCTCTGGCTGTCAGCCTATTTATTTATATTTTCCTACCTTGATAGATGGGCAAAACAAAATTATTAGAGTACTTTTTTTAATGCAACATGAGAAACCTATAACCTTATCACTAATTTAAAAAAGTATTCATACATGCACAATTGATGTTTATTGGAAATTATTAGTGACACTATTATTAATAACTTTATTAATGACTTGACTCTTTATGACTCCTCAGCCAGATGCTTTCCTAACTTGGCAACCTTAAGGGTGTTCTAATTAAAATGATTAAATAATTTGTAATTGCATAATTAAATACAGTCTGTAGAGTATTAGGAGGTAAAGATTTATTAGGCCATACTGACAGCATTTAAAGGGTGCCTTATTTCTGAGTGATACAAAAAAAAGCAGCTTTCCAAAAATGGAAGGATATTCAGTTCAATAAGTAAATAGTAGAAGAAAATTGAATGCATAAAATCACAATCTGTGCTGAATGAAAAGTACAATGGATCATTAATTTGCCTGCATGCGTAAGGAAAACCTGTTTACACAAACCAGCCAAGCAAAGAAACAACAGAAATGCTCTGGTTATTATTGTCCACATTTACATAATCGCTTCTGCTGAATGATTTCAAACAAAGTGATTGATAAACTTTAGAAATTCCAATGAAATCAAAATAATTATGAAAAATATCATTCAGTGGATATTCTAGGGTTTGCACTCCTTTGAACAGCTGTGATTTGAGGAGTGCACAATGTAGCACATCCAAAGTACGTGAAGTCGTAGAAATATATGAGAATAAGGAGCTTTGTAGACATGAAATCACACCTGACTGTCTTTACCAGGAATGTGCGAGCTGGGATTCATTCCACAAGAATCCTGGGGTAGCACTCATCTCTGCAAACATGACATTTCCAGGGTTCAGTATTGCTGCAGGATTCAGATTTTCTTAAATTGGTTTCCCTCACATACAAACACACACGGACAATACACACCATGTAAACCATTCTGTGCACTGTCAATAACACAGAATTTGCAATCTTCTGTGAAAGCATATGTCATGAAAATGCATCCCCCTCTGCCACAGTGCAAGTAGGCTGTCACACTATGCTTTACATCCTGCCATCAAGGACAACAATGGTGTGAGGGAACCTGTCTGCTCCTAGATACAGCTTTGCAGCACCAATAGGTGCAAGGACAGACTCATAACCACAAAGTATGAGTCATGCAAACCCTGCTTAGTTTTCACAGATGTGTAACTCACTTTTCTCTTGTCAGTTCCACATATTAATGCCGCTGCAATGAAAGTGCATTAGGTTCACAGCAAGTAGGATTCATTCATTCATTATCTGTAAATGCTTATCATCTGCAGGGGGGGCTGGAGCCAATCCCAGCTGACGCTGGGCTAGGGCGGGTTCACCCACAAGTCATCGGTTCACCATAGGGCTGACAAATAGAGACAAACAACCATTCACACTCACATTCACACCTATGGGCAGTTTAGAGGCAGTTTACACGGCACAAGTTTTCACATCAAATGAAACACTTGCAGCAGTTCAGCCTTTCTTTTACATGACAACAACGTGTTGGCACACCTGAAACTGCAAACGTTTGAAACCGGGTTCCAGAGTGGAATGTGTTGAAACCGCAGCCTTCTTTACGGCTGTGTAAACTGGCAAGCGGAGTGCCCGTGAACGCAGTGACTATTCTTATGCTAATATGCAAGTCTATGCATTCTGCTCTAGCCACTATCAACCTCTGATTAAACACTCCGCAGTGCTCTGAAAGCAGGTCAAATATGATGACAGTCTGTTGAGGCAAATTCAAATGTCCGTAGCATAACTTAAAGGAATAATCCGGCGTAAAATGATCCCAGGGTCTTTTTCTGAATGGGCACTCATCAAATAAGACCTCCAGAGAGTTTTTTTTGCTCATCGACCTGTATCGGGTTGGACCGGAGCAAAGTTACAGCCCAAAAACAGCTAATGTGCATCGAAATGGGGCGGTGCGCACATGCTTACAAAACCAGCTCTTTTAACAACTAATACTGCTCAAAATAGCACCATGCGCCTTCAGTAGCATGACTAGGGTC
>JAQFJA010000013.1:8935991-8949619 GCA_029874485.1 Naso brachycentron | reverse complement strand
TTTTTGTCATTGCTCATTTTTCATCCTTCTTTGTTGCTGTAATCTAACATATGGCGGTCCTCTCACTCTCCCCTCCTCTCTTTCAGTTTATGACCCGAATAAGATATCAGCAGTTTGCCAGGTTTGGAATATGACAGGCGAGGCGAAAGTCATGTAGAGATTTAGATAATGTGGTTGTGGAACACTTTACAATGCTTTCCACCTCTGCTTTTCAGACTTCCCCCATGCTGATAAGCAGGAATTCGGGGGTGGATTTCAAAAACGCTTTGGATTTGCAGACGCCTGCTGATATGACAAAGGTAGTCACAAGACAGACAGCGCGATCACTTCCTACCTGTCTGTAATGCTTCCCTATCCCCTCCTACACTGCTAGATGACTTACTACCAAAGTAGTGGCTGCAGAGCTGCAAAACACAATATGCAAAAATAAGCTGCTCTCTCCTACATTGTGATTTTGACAGCTTAGATTGCAATTTATGGAGGCAAACTCACTTGCAAATTGGATGATGCAGAGACGGAAATTTCTGGGGTTTTATTTGTTGTAGCTTAGAGTTTACAGTTCCATATGCTCTTGCTGCACAACCATATTGTGTCTCATTTGAGTTTCCATCTTTTTCCTCTCCATGTCCAATACATAAACTCCCCAGTAGCTGCCCCTTGAAATTGCCTCATGTTTATTTAAACTTGGAGGGCGCCTGGTGCCCCATTGGTTTTTTGTGGTGTTTTCTTATAGCCAGCCGACCCCGGAGCCATTCATCCACTGGGCTAAGTGTGGCTACAGCGCAGAGGGCGAAGCAGCACGTCGCCACAATGAGTGTGACATCAACTCTCCGCACAAACCAGCGGGTGTGTCAAAGGGAAGCACAATTACAGAGGAGAAGAAGGGAAGGGGTGGAGAAATGACCATGGAGAGGGAAAAAAAAAAGGAGACAGAGAGGCAAAGTGTCAGTCATGTAGCTTCTAATCTTGGTTCTGGCTCGAGTACTACTTTGTTCCACCATGGGCTTTAATGCTACAAGCATGAGGCGCCTCAGGACAGAGAGACAGAAGAGCTATTGAATTAACAGACCACACTCCACACACACCAAAATGCCATGCAAACATTTACACACACTGAGTAGGAAAAGAGTTAAGTGTTGCATTAAAGGGCCATTCCAGTCTATTTTTGACTTCTCACCATTAGCAGAAATTGCCCTGGTCTTCTACAAATGTTAAAATTTGACCATGTGTGTACTTCAGTAGATCTAAGACTGCATTTTTAAACCCCATTCACTGCCATTCACGTTTAAACAGGATATGGAAACACTATAGGACACGTGGAAGTTATGAGGTATAGGTAATTCATCCTTCTAAAGAGAAGGTCTGTGTTTATTTGGTCAAAAATCACTGAGAAAGAGAGGGAGAGGAACCGGGAGTCAATGAGATGAAAGTTATTACGCCTGGAAAAATAGTTCCCTAAATGTGCTGCCTTCCTACCTCGAATATTAGCATGAAAAAGGATTTTGACACAAATGTTCTTTTTAACTAACGGCACACATTTTCAGGTACTTTCTGTAACGTTTACTGAATATGGACAAAATATAAACAAAGACTATATCTCACAGATAGAGAGTGATTTGTAGGGTTTATGTTACCTATGAGGCCAATGTCGCCTGGTATGGTATATAAAAAAATAAAACCAAAATTTTGAGTGTGTTTGCATGTGTGTGAGCATACAATATGGTTTGTCTTGTGCCTTAAGCTCCTCTAAATTTTTACTTCATAGAATTTGAAACCAATGCCCTTGAAAAAAATTTCACTGAAAATGCCACATGGCTACAGGAAACCGTTTCAAAAATGATCTCCCCAAATATAGATAAAAGAGAAGGACTCGCATCCTTGCCGAGTGGAGAGCACAACAAAGGGAAGTCGGGCTCGGCTCCAAATTAGAGGAAAGATGAAGATATGAAAGATCAAAACCGGGAAGGGGAATGAGAAAAAAGGAATCAGAATTGGCAAACACTGACATCCAGCTGTGCCTTTAGAGAATCAAATTTTAAAGGCAATATGAAGTAGAGCTAAATCGCCTGTAACTTAGTTGGAAAATAATGAAAAGAAGATGGAGACGGAGTCAAAAAGAGTCCACACAGAGCAAGAGTTAATATATCTATATATATATATATATCTTCTTTTATTTTTAATATTTAAACCCACTAAAAGTTGTAAATCCAACTTTTGAATGAAAGGCACAGGAAAAATCAGACAATGCTGATATAATACTCAAAAGAAAAATTACAGTACAAAAGAGGACAGTTAGTTACGCACGTACAAATCCCTCCAGGTTCGACATCCTCCAGACAAGGGAAACAGAAACATATCTGACACAACAAAGAGGGGGGGTGTTCAAAACCAGGAAATCCATTCGCCAAACTTCTCTTTATTGCTTTTCCTGACTGACAAGGGTCACGTCAGCTCCCCGAGTCCTTGCAGAGAGCCAGAAAGCAACTGCGGTGCTTTCTAGTTTCCCCACAGATGGAGTGGCTCATATTTACTTGATTATTGACCGTGCTACACAACACTCCACTGGGCATTTAGCGTCTGATTCACAATATCAAGACAGATGACCTACAAAACACATGAAGCCAAAGCTGGGGAATTTATTTTTTCTTTTAAAGGTTATGTGTGCAAGATCTTTCATAATCTATTAACAAATGAGCCTGTATTTGCGATTATGCTTCAATTCGTTGGTCCACTGAGTGTAAAATCAACCAAACCTCTAAGTGGTGCTGAGTGTTTAAATATTCAACAAAAATTTCTAGGCTGCAAACTTTAAAAATGCAGGTCAGGAGCCAGTTCTGGGCCAAGGAAGTAATTTAGGATCCCTTAATTCCCCTTTTTTCACCTTTACCTTTAGAGCTTGCTGCACTCAACACTAGTGGGAGAAGTTTGACAATAGGATTCATTTATCAATTACTTTATTGTGTTTCTGCTCTTCGCACATTTTATGTAGGCAAGATTTTTTTTTCCTTTGTTGAAGAAGAACATGTTTTTCCTGTCTGTCTTTATCAGTCCTATGAGAGGTTCAGGCAGGGGTGCTTAAGTGATATTAAGTGTGCCCAATCTTTGACTTGCATACCTCAGGATTAGGTTGTTATTAGAAAAAAAAATCCAGTATGCTGGCTGCCGGTGCCTATAAAAGTGTATACACACTGCGGTTCTTTTGGACAGCTCTAGTGGGGAACAACTGGAGGGAAAGGTGCTGTCTCTCCGTACTGCTCGGGGTTCTTTATATTATATATAGCCTCTTTGGTATAGGCACATCTGCATCAAGGGACAACCACTGTCCAATTATTCCCTTCCTTTTCCTATGTGCAGCTGTCTCGCTCTCTTTGTTTCCTATTAAAAAGGGAAAAGAAAAAACACACTTAGGAAAAAAAAAAAAAAGATGATTGCCACAATCTTGGAACCCAGAAATCAAGTGACTGATTGGAAAAGCAGGAAATTAGACTTATATAGCTGTCAAGGGTTTTCTTTTTCTCCTACATGGAAACCAAAAGCCCCAACCCCCTGCATCTCCTCTCTAGCAGCTGTGGCTCGGCCTTCCCTGCTGCCTGACAGCAGCACATTCATGCTACCTCCTCCTTCCCTGCAGCCATGCTACAGAGAATAAACAAAAAGCGATGGCACAGCAAAAATGTAAACGCACCAATCTGCTTAAAGTCAGCCCTGGAAAAAAAAAAAAAATGTAAAAAACAAACAAATGAGATCCTGGGGGCAAAATGAAACAGGTGTTAAGTTTCAATGTTATGAAACACAACAGTTCTGATTGATTGAGGAGTGAATGGGAGGATGGATGTGGGCAGAGCCGGCGATGGTGTTGCAGCTGTTGTTGCTCTGATGCTCTGGTTTGCGTTAGCCTGCCTCCAGAGAAGGATGCGTCTATCGCAGCCCTCCCCCACTCCCGACCCCCATGGATGGCAGCCCACCCTGGGAGAGGAGAAGTAACCTCTATCCCCTCTCTATCCTGGTTCTAACCAGAATCTCTAAGCGCCACACTCCTCTTTCATACAGGAGCAAAGTCAGGTAAAAGCCGGAGCTTTAACAAATCTGCTTTGAAGTTTGATTCTTACACTTCCTGATGCAAGACATCTAACACCTTCCAGCTCCGGCGCACAGAGGGGAGCAAGTGACATCATGTACAAGAACCAGGATCTCAAGAGTCTGGAGATAAGGAGTACAGGATCCAGTCTGTCAGTGCGTCAGGCTAACGCCAACTCCATTCATTACCTGGCAGCAGAGGAAGAAGAGGCGGCAGCTAGCTGCGTGAGGTATTCGCGCAGTTCCTTGGCCGCCTGGAAGCGGCCGTAGCGCTTTTTGGGGTTGGTGCACTCGTCCAACAGGGCTTCAAGTTGTCCATCTTTGGCTATGTGGTTGGGGGGGTCATGGAGGAGGCCTCCAGTGGTGCCCCGCCACGTAGCGTAACGCGACAGCAGGTTCTGGCACACGGCATAGTAGTTGTGGTCCACGGTGACCCTGGAACAAAGGGAGTCCTTTGAGAAAGACAGGCAGGCCTCCCTGTCGCACTCTTCAAAGCGGCTCTCATACCACACGTCGTAGTTTTCCGGTTTGTCTGCCAGGAGACAGAGAGAGAGTAAAATGAACACACTGAAATAAAAACATTATTATTAGAATTGTATGTGCACATTAATCATTGAAATATACAAAATTATTTAGGAGGTAATAAGCTTGTTTCTTACAACCTTCATGAGGTGAATATGTGATAAGATCAGGATGTGCCAGTCTTGTAAATTTTGATTAAAATCAAACACCTAAAACATCCTGATGCAGACAAACATGCATTTTCTATTTCTGGCTTATAGTGCAGAGTGCCAGGCAGCATGCGGTTTACATTTTCCTACGTAGTTAAAGCATTCTTCTTTCTTCTTTCAACTGTTCGTCTGAGTCGGATCATGAAGAATAACTATTTTTCAAAGGTTAAAAAAATATTACCCAAGAAACGAACTTGACCAGAAGCTGAAAAGGCAGAGGTGCGCATTTGACACCCCGTGGGCACTAATAGGAAATTCTTTTTCATAGCGCGCGGCCAAACAACTCATCTACCGTTTTTATTTGACAGAAATGAACCACTTTCCAGATTTATTGAGCAAATAAAAGTTCTTTTTCCAGCTCATTTCACGTTGCTTTTTCCTCTTTAGAGGATTGTGCTGGGAATGGAGGGAGCCAAGAAAATACTCTGGAATGATGAGAGAGCTATTGGTTTGTGCATTAAAAAGCAGATCAATAACATTGTTGAGAGGGGCGGGGGTTTGGGTGGGGGTGGAGGGGCGGACCCGGAGGATGCAAACACATAATCAGTGAATCAGCGTTGTAATGCACTTCTCCTCTGGCTCATCAGGACAACTCAATCAAACATCCAGCGCTGCCCTGTTAGCAAGGGGCCCCTGTGGCCCCCTGAAGAGGAGGGGCACATCAACCTCAATCAGTGTGGGTGATGAAGATGGATCTGCCTGTGTATGCATGCCAGAGGTGCACGCACGCACACACAAGTAGAGATGTGAGCGCACAGGCGGCAAGGTGATGGGAAAGCAATTAAGGTTTCAGAACTGGCCATGCATCACATCTCAGCACTGATTGACAGATGCCATCAGGAGAATGTCCTATTCTTGTTCACTCACAGTGGGACACACACACACACACCCCCACATGCACACAAACACCCAAACCCACACACAGCAGGAAGACAGAACACCTAAAAAGAATAAGAAGGGACGAACAGGTTCACTCTCAAGGACGGATCAGAAAAGCAAAAGAATTCCTCAACTAAAGGCCAAAAGATGTCTGAGCTCTATTAACTTGCACCACAATCCTCTCGTTCCACTCTTAGTGCAGGTCTGAGTGTAACAAAGGTAGAACATTTCCAAAGCAAACTAAATCATTTCCAATTCAAATGAGTAGGAGAGCGGCGGACACGGTTGGGCTGCCTGCCTGGCCTCTCTCATCTCCTGCGTATCCGGTAACTTCCATGTTAAGGAGCTCGGGTCGGACTTGTAGACATTCACCTCACTCCTCTGCCTTCCCAGGGCTGCATTGAGAAGGGACACTGAGGCCTGAAATGCTTGTTAGCGTGGCCTTACTAGTGGCATTCGAAAGTACGAGCTGGTTTTAACAATGCATGCCTGTGTTAGTGTGCATTATTGAATGTGAGAGGGGAAAAAAAAGTGCGTGTGTATGTGCGCGAGTGTTTCTGGTGCTGTCTCAATTGTGTGTGTTTGTGTAAGCCAGCGAGTGACCGTGTCGGGGAGAGAAGAGAATGAGAGTGAGTGAAGTGTGCGTTACATTATACAGCAAGTGTTTCCAAAAACCACTGGGGGTGAAACCATCCTCAAACGCTATAAACTCAATGATGGGGAATGGTTCCTCTCGCACCACTGGACTGTGCAAACACATGGCGCAACTTCAACACAACGTGTGTTTTTATCTCGCTGAAAACCCGCCGCATCAATATGTATGCCACTAATGACAGGGTGGCACCGCGCGTGGCTTTCTGCGCGTCTGATTTGCAAATCAATTGGCCTTGTTTAGACTGATGAGATTCGTGCCACACACTTTAACTCGCTTTCAATCTTGAGCTCTAATTGTGGGGACTGAATTCTCTGCTTGCAAAGCCTTGGGAGGTTACCGCGCCTATTTCCTACCGCTGTCCGACACATGGCCGTGACCTTGTAATACTCATTACCACCGTCATCCTTCTTCTCCGCGCTGTTCCTTCCGGCACTTGGCAAACACACACACAAACAGATCCAACAAGCAAACACACAGGAAGCAAGAAGCACACAAACATTCTCCGAGGCTTAGACTCTGAATGGCCAGGGTAAGCAGCTTGAGTTGTCAAGCTCTAAATGTGTCAGCCAGACAAAGGGAGTCTCAACCTGGATTGTGCTTCCGGACTTGCAGGGGGCTACTGTGGCAGGGTGGAAAATTACAGCTATCGGCAATAAAGTGAATATACACACTTCTGAACATGGCACGCACACACCAAAATAATCACACAGGAAGTTAAAAGTGGGGGAAATACCACAGGGCATGTCCGAGTACCTGACATGTTGTACATCTATTTGCAGTTTTCTGGCATCAGATCTTGTAATTTGTCAAACCGGCACTTTATCTCAGGATAAATTCATCACAATACTTCCTCTCTGAGCACGTACGTACAGCACACTCCCCTTCACACAAACACACACACACACACATGCCCGCCCAGACAATAGTTCATATCTGTCATGGGGCACAATGGTGGAATCTCAACACCTAGCGACACAACAGTTTATCACTTTAATAGGATTTCCGCAGGAAGGGACAAATCTAAGAGCCTGACTGGGTGGTCGTGCCTCCCTTTGAAGTAGCCCTAGGAGGGGGCACGGAAGGGTAGGAACCTGCCACGCTGAGTGTGTGATGTATAGCTTTCTCTGTCCTTGTTATAAGGTTTATTCTTAGAGGGAAAAGAACTAGGGCAGCGGAGATGGCGTGTAATCCAAGAGATCTTCGCTTTGATGGGGACGAGCGTGTCAGAGGCAGAAGGGTTGCCGGAGGAGCTTCGTGCCTGTGCAGATTTGCCCACCCCATCCCTCGAGACCCTTCCTCAGTGACTCATGAGCTACAGTTGGCAATATTAGTTCTGAGATAAAGTGTAGTGTTTTCTAGACAATCCCAAACTGTAGTCGGTGTTTAAATCGCATTCAGACACAGACTGCAGTTTTTCAGGAGGTCTGGGATGAACAGATAGAGGATGAAGAGGAGGAAGAACCACAGCAAGAGTTGACATGTTAAAGGTGGAGTAGGCAACGTCTGGAAATCAAGCTAGCTGTAGAATGAGACTCCCAAGGCAGCAACTCCACTGCACCCACTCCTCCCTAATTTTGCTGCCGGTTGTGTTTAATTTCATTTGTTGTCACTCTCTCATTTAAGGCCAGTTTACACCAAAGACTCAAGATGAGACGAAACAGTTGCAGGGAAAGCTGCAGGAGAGCAAACTGCTCCTTCTCAGCTCAACTCAGGCCGACTGGCAGTGTCGCCTGCAACTCAGCTTGTCAAGTCGCCAGAGGCCAGTTTTAGACATAAGGCACGTCACTTGTTGGACAGCCAGTCAGCTCATAGCCATGACACATCACTCGCAGCACAGAGGAGTCAAGAGGAACACACACTCTCTGAAATGACCCATGATTGGCCGAAAAGTGACCATCGAGGTTTTCATTTTTTACAGCCTGAATACAGAACCAAGAGTTTCAGAAGTCTAGTGTTCTTTCAGACCACCTGAATTACAATACGTGAAAAAGTTATGATGGAATTTTTTCCTGATGACACCAAAAATAATCCGCCTACCCCAGCTTTAAAAATAAAATGAATGGTGAATCATTTTTCACACTTTTAGAGAAGTCTTACAGAGGTATAAAAACACCAATGACAAGTGTACGTTTAAATACCATCCTGTGTTAAAGGACAATATATTTCTTATGTAGCTCCAGAAGTGGTAATGCTTTAGAGAAATTGTCATGGCAACTGGGGGAATTAGATGTACTAAGCATTACTCACAGACATATTGAATGGACATACAACCACACACTCACACAGAGCACATATGTGCAGGTAATGATAGACGCCACCACTCACTCTGCTTGATCAGCCTTTTGTCCGCCACGAGAACATTCTCAGCGTCAACAACGATGACCTTTCCGTCGCGTGGGCCAACCGCGAAGTTATCGAAGCTGACATCAAGCAGGTAGAGGGCGAACTCAAAGTCATTGTTGGTGAGCTGCTCGGCGATGTCCATCAGCTGACGTGCCAAGTCTACCCTTTTCTCCCAGGGCGCGTTGTAAAAGCTCCACAGCTCCTCGCCCACGTAATTGACGGCTACCATGCGCCCACAAGCTCCAAGGTACTTGGCGAATGGCCACCCTTCGTCTGACGGAAAGCTCTGGGAAGGAGAAACAAATATGAATAGAAAATGTTGATTTAAAAACATACATGAAAAAACTCAAGCTGTGTAATACACAATTGGCTGTGAAAAAAATGAGGCAGAAATACACCCATTTGCTTTGAAAATCAGGGCTAACACATAAATCGCGAGAACCTTTACAATACAAGGCACAACTGTTGAAATTCTGCCAAAGGACCACATGAAACGGAGCCAGCGCAGCGTATAACGGATTAAATTTAATAAAAGAAAGGAGCCAGTTTGTGTTAAAGCCCTACAGCTAAGAGCTGGTGTACACTGCTCAGTGCTTCCTGAGAACTGATAGGAGGTGATTTGTGGTAGCAGCAGTTAGCAGGAAAGCCTTATGTGTTGTGAGGCAGCAGTGGAGCGATTCAAACTGCCTCATGATGTTGCTGACCGAGTTAATGCAGTTTGGGCATGCTGACAAGAAATCACTGTGTATTACAGGTAGGAACTGATTAATAATAACACAATAATACCACTAGCAGGAAGTTGTATAACTGCTGTGATACGATACCCCGATGTCTGTTGATGAAGTTGAAGAACAAAAACAGGCACAAGTGCAACATCACAAGTGTAGAGCTGCATAACAGTATCATGGTTCATTGTGGTGTGAAATTTTGGGTATAATCTTGCCATGCATATTTGCTCATATATGGTATTGAATTCTACCAAATTAGCGTTAAAGTTTTAAAGGTTAAAAGATTGTGTTATTACAGAATGTTATTATTTGGATTGATATTGCAATTGCAAAAAAAGATTTGTGCTATTAGAGGGAATGATAATTTTTTTCACATTTATTCTCATTTTCACCAAAAACTATATTAAAATGATTATGGTGTGATTTTTGCAGGGATCTGTACCAAACAAAGACGTTTTCTTCAATCCGTATAATATAATGTATGGGCCAGGACAACTCAACTAAATTTCGATTAATTGTGCAGCCCAAGTTGTAAATGACAAAAACGATAATAAAGCATTTTATCCACACAAAATTGACAAATGACAATTAAAACTATAATAACAATAACAATAACAATAACAATAAGAACAACAACAACAACGACAACAACAACAACAACAACAGTGTATAGTGTTGAAACTGCAATATTCTGGACAGTTATCTTACATGAAAATCTCCTACTGCAGTCCTAGTCAAGGGTTAATCTTTGCACAAGCGAAGATACACAAACAGGCACATACAGACAACACAAATGAGTGTGAAGCAGCTGCATTTGGCAATCGTGCCCGGCTGCTAAGGGACTGGATTCTGCACGCCTCTTTACTAATTTCACCTCTCTCCATGAGCTCCGTCTCACACTTTCCCTTAGTCACTTTTTCTCCTGGTCCATTTCATTGCCGCGGGCTATCGCAACACTTGGACAAATTAATGGAAAATAATAGAGTGAAATCCCCCTGATTTTGCAGCCCACACAAGTTTTGCTACAAGTGATAAGCTTCCATCTTTTACAATGAACCCCCCCTGCCATAGGCCTCAATCTATTACAATAAACACCCGGCCATATGCTAGCTTAATGATAGCCCACAATTCCTATGTAACAAATCTCTCCTAGGCTGCTTGTTCTGGCAGGCAGCCGCCGCCGCACAGACACAGACAGAGACTCAGGAGTGCTCATGTTTCACAGGAGCCTCAGTAGCCCTCCCCCTCTGAAGCCCAATTGCATGGGAGATATGGCTGGGAGCACACCATGTCACTGCAGCTAAGGTGTAAACTACTATGACTTTTGTGTTTCACGTTACGCTCGCCGTAATTCAATACTTCAACAGCTTTCAATGTGCCGAGAGAAGGGATTTTAAATATGCATGGCTGCCCTGACTCTCTTTAAACTTTAATGAAATAAAGATTATTTAAAAACATATTTTTTAACACCCCTCCTTACTTCGGCCACGCAGCTGCTGTATCTCAAAGAGAACAGCGGGACCCCTGCCACATAGAGACTGTGGCGTCGAGGGGATGCTTAAAAGACAGAAACAATGGCTCAGTGAAAAGGGCTGTACTGAAAGTCATTTTTTTATCTTAATCCTCTATAAAGGTTTTATTTAATAAGATTTAAATGTCTGACGTTTTATGACGTCATCATCAAAAAAAAATCTTCCTTAATGAATAAAGGGATTCATCTTATTAAATAAGTTTTACCTTTTTAAAAAATAAAATCAACCCTCTTTAGTGAATAAAACTTGTCAGTTTGGTCTTCATCAATACATATAAATACTTCTATGTACTGAACGTTCAGATACAGCTGCCTCTCTCTGTCTGTAGTCACTGCTCTTGAGTCCCTCTCAAAGTCCAGCTGATTGGTTACATGACGTCATGAGAAACAGCCTCTCAACACCAAAGGCTACTGTGCTACAGAATGTGCGCAAAGACCGGCGCTGCTCTCGTGACCAAGCAGAGCTGTATTTTGAAGTTAAGGTGGCAGATACCAAAGTTGCAATGAACATCTGTAAGCTAAGCTTGCAAAAACACCAAAATCTTATGATCTACCACGTTGATTTAGAATTTGAACGACAAAGTTATGAATGAAGCTGCGAAGTTCTAACTATCCAGTACAGTCCAATCTGTGAATGAATGATTATGAGGCCATTCACTTGTTCACTTGAGCATCACTGCCTCGTGTTAAGACATTTTTATCTCAGACACTTCTCAAACCATACTGCTCTTAAACTCCTTTATTACAGCCCTTGACTAGGCTATAATTTACTTGGTGTATTGAAGGCCAAAGCATATGGATCCCATCTGTGCTATAGTATAAGATACTACAAGCTGAATGAAATTCTATGTGAAGGTTAAGGATTCCTAACAAAGGGTCCTCAACTGGACAAACGACCTTGGAATAATCTTAAAGATGAAAAATCAAGATCGCAAGAAAACAATTATCACAGCTTTTTTTCCCCCACAGAAAGACAGACGCAGATTTACGGCTAAGCACAAACTGTTTCTGCTGTGCTAATCTGCACTTCTAAACAAATCTCTTGTTACCATCGGTTTAAAGAGGATCCACTACAAAGAGGGGAGGACAATGATAAGTTGCATGCAATGCGGTCTTGGTCGAGCCCATTTCCCTGAGGTGACCCAATCAATTGTGGGCCAGACAAAAGTCTGTCCAGGAAGCACTATTGGCTTCCAGCAGCCTGTCTGTCTGTCAGACTTGGCAATGACTCACCTCAACTTCCCCCAAATCTCCTGGCTTGATAGCCACTCTCTACATTTTCTGATATAGCAAAACCTGTCAGGAAGAAGTATCTGAGGAAGAAGACATGTCTCAAAAAGTGAAATATTCCAGTGGATAGCAAGAGACAAAAGGATAATGATGGGCCGACTGCACTCCCAAATACTGAACACTGGCTGGAAAGGAAACAATCCCAGACTACTGAGATATTGCCCGCCAACCGGCAATCCTACACAGGAGATTTTGGAATTAGAGACTGAATGGGCTAAATATCTAAAATGGCTTTCTAATTTTTGAAGTTGGAATATAAAGAGTGGGTTGAAACTGGATCAGTTGGTGGTATATCCCTATTAGGCCCGCTTCCCTTTGACCCAGATTCAAACCTCAGATCGTTTTATGTTGCTGCGAATCTAAGCGGCTCTCGGTCTTGTTGACAAAACTTAGCATGTCCAGTGTTAGAGCTAAACCTGCTTTGTAAAACACCACCCCTCCTCTCTCACCCACGCAGGGCGGATGGATAGATGTGAGAAAGGGGGGAGGTGGCGGTGGTGGTGGAGGGGGATACGATGGAGACAGCAAACAGAAGAGACAAACAGAGTGTCTTTCACTTCTCCGCTCCAGTGGACAGGGGGAATAAACCGGCAAAGACCTGCCTGCTAAACACATCTCTCTCTTTGTTGTCAGGTTGCAGCCTGAATGGGAGCGAAAGTAGAGCGACGGCAGATTGGGGGATGGCTGAAGGGAGGGAGTAGAAGGATAAATGCCCTGAGGCTACTTTCAGACACTGTCAACGACTGTTATGAGAGTGCCTTCATGTCTGTCGGGCCCTCGTCTGCTCTTCTTAACAAAGATGTCGCTCATTCATTTCTCTCATTGACGGGCTGAATACGTTGTGTCAATTACCGACGTCTCGACATCTCATACCTACTCTTGGTTCTATATTTATGGGTTTTCTGGATTTAAGTTTCATATGCAATAAGTATAAAAGAGAGAACTACTGCGCAGTGTAGCCAGGCACATGAAAGTGGGCACCTGAGCTTTGGATTCACCTATTGCAGGGGTTGATAAATACTTTACATGTCCCACCAATCATTCTCCCTTAGTGCTCTTTAAACGGTTACTCTGCAGAAGTCATTAAAGTCTGCAATGAGGCGTTCAGGGGGTTGGGAGCGAAATAAATTGGAAAACCCGGCCTAATGTTACGTCCCGTGCTATCTCCGAGCAGAAATAGGAGGTACTGTATGTGTGTGCGCTTGTATGTGTGTGTGTGTACTGCACAGGTAGTGAATTTTTACCAGTCGTCTCCCAAATAATGTTATGCTATTGAAAAACTGCTGAGGGTGCATAACTGCCAATGACACATCCCAGTGCCTTTTAGTGCTTTAAAAGGTCTTACTACTTCTTGTTCCTGTCATTGGATAAAAACTTTTACGTCCTGCTCTACA
>JAQFJA010000013.1:8885295-8895418 GCA_029874485.1 Naso brachycentron | reverse complement strand
ATGCTTTGTTCCCCTTCCTGTTTTGATTTGTTTTCCCGCTTTTTTAAAATTAATAATAAATAATTAGTTTCACCTGTTACTCATTTGTTTTCCCTCCCTTCTCAGTGCATTTAAGTCTGTCGCTGTTTTAAAAACTGCACATTATACTAGTAGTACTTACTGATTTGAAATTAGTTTGTAGTAGTAAGCTGTATGCAAACACAAGCAAAATTTGCAGTATGCCCAAAAATTCCTGGATGTGTACTGATTTGGAGGAAATGTATGTTTAGCCAGTCTACCTCGCCTGTTGTTTCCCACAATGCAACGTGTTGCAACCTCACAATCAAAACCTGGCTGGGCATTTGTTGTTAATAAAAAACAAACCAAAAAAAAAGAATCTTGCACCTGTTGCAGTTTTTTGCAAAATGCATTCTAGCTAACCTGCCTGTATGTTGCAATTTGAACAGATGGCATACTGATCATTCACTTAGTATGCAGTATGTAGTAAACACCGTATGCGGTATGCAGTTGTGAGCAGTTCTGAAAACAATTTGTTTCTCCCTCTTTGAGTTGCCAGTTATTCTGCTTCCTGCATCTGTTTCCCAGTCTTGCACATGCTTCTTATAAAATCCCAGTTCATTGTTTAGTTCAATTTTTCAAACTTTCTCCTTGGTTCTTGGATTTCCCTTTACCCACTCCCTCTTTTTTGTTAATTTAGTATCAGCATTTGTTATCAATTTGTTCACTTTTTGTTACCTTTACCTCCCTTCTTGGCTTTTTTTCTCTTTTAAAACACCCAAGACACATTATGTTCACAAAACATGAACACATATAAAAAGAGAAACAGTAGGGAAATTTTAACAGCCACTAACTACCAGCACTCAGATCATATCATGCAGTGTAGTCGCTTACTGTAGTCAAATGATTTGCATTAGCTACTTGTGCTGCAGCTGCCAGCAAATCACAGATTGCCATGTTTTGACTACAGGTGGTATGACTATGATTTGCACAGGAAATGCAGCCTGTAGAATTAACAATAACACACTTACTAAGATTTATCATTTTTTATTTTAAAATTGTGTTGATTCATTCAGACTTCAGGCCCAAAATGCTGTTTAGTGTCAAATTATTTGTTCATTTGAATTGTGTCTCCTCATTGTCAGCAGTGACACAATACACAGTTTGTTCATTCAGTGTGAAAAACACACAAGAAAACGTTTTTTAACAATCACCGGAAGAAGGCCAGTGAGCGGCATAATATTTCTTTCCGTTCTGTTTCCTCTGCAGACGTAAATATTGTCTTTTCCAAAGCATTGTGTGTTTTCTTCAGCTGAGGCTGAACAAGTCTTTGCTTGGTTTAGTTCCTCCGGCTGCTCCAAGTGTCAAAATCCTCTTTCCAGTGCTGTCAGTGTGCTGACATTTTCTGTCAGCTTACATTGTTACAGTGTAACCTTAATTCTTCTGTGTTTCCTGTTTGTAGCAGCTCCTCATCACTTTCTGCACTATTTCTATGTAGTAACTCTTGTTCTGTTTTTGTCAGTTTCAGTCCTTGGCCTGTTGTCAGAGCTGCGCGTGGACTTGGATCTGCACACTCTGCTGTTTGGCGAGAGTGTCCTGAATGACGCCGTGGCCATCGTCCTGACACAGTGAGTGTGTCTCGCTTTAGGATTTGGACTGCAATATATTTCTAGCTTTAGTTGTGTGGGAGCTCAGTCTTTTCCGTTTGGCTCTGTGGGGGTGGATGTGTGAGGGAGGGAAGGCTGGCTGGATGCTGCCAGCTTTAAGGAAAGGGTGCGTTCGGGAGAACCACATGAGCGCCTCAGATGCTTTGCAGAGGACTGCTTGAGCGAGTTGCCCCTGGCACTGTCAGCATCTCATTAAGATACTCAGTAGAGAGCAGGGTTTGCTATTGTTTGAATTTTATCGATTCCAATCCTGAAGGTTAAAGAACACGAAATTTTGGATTTTGCTCTAATTTGGAAATGAATTTCTGTTCCCAATCCAAGGAGAGACCCTTTGCCATTAACGACACACGCCTGGCTAACGAACTTGGCTCACACAGAGCTGCTGTCAAATCCAGACAAACTACACCATAAAATCCTTGGAAGCTCAGTGAAGGAGCCACGATGCAGTCATGCCTTGTCCATGCATTTAAATTGCTTTATTCGTTTCCCTCTACTTTTCTCCTTTCTTCATCACTGCACTCACAGATGCATGTTTGTCTTGCACACACATTGCAGTCATTGTCTGTTCTGTTTATGCGTAGCAAGTGAACATAGCCGTTAAAGTAGACTTGCTAACAGATGGCGAGATGGCGAGGGGAGACAATCATGTAGGTCGACATTCACGGTCAGCTAGCCAGATGACATGAACTAGATATGCGTCCGTATTTGCATATTGCATTCCCACAGACTGACACAGCACATGTACAGTACCTGCACATTCTGGCATCGTTCAATGATTGCACAAATGGGCCCAGACAGGCAGACATATGGAGAGAAAAGGAGGCGCGCTTGCAGATTGTGTTCGAGACGTGGCTGCTGTCTCTGTGTACGTTGAAGGGCAGGGGAGGGAGCCCTGCACGTCTTCCCCGACGAACCGACAGATAGTGCCGTGTTTGTTCCTGGAGTGGCGTGACCGGCCTTCATGCCATCTCTTGTCACTTGACTGGCTCGCTAGCCTGCCGGTTGTCCTGGCTCCGCACACAAAGCTGGCCCTTATTAGTGAGCCACGCGGGGTCCTGGCACTGGAATTTTAACAAGCTCCCAGAGCAGCTCAACCTTACGCTGATGTGCCCTCTCACAGGCACCAAACTTCCTGCTCCAGCAGCCCCAGCCACCATCCAGCCACGTCCTGAGTTGATATCTTGAGAGTTTTGACTGGATCCAAGTTGGAGCTGCCTCAAGATACACTCTCTGGAGGGTCACACCATCCGAGTTATTTATATGCTAGCACACCTGGAGTCTTTACTTTCATGGAGAGGATAATAGATTTCAGCCCACTGAGCTCATTAGCGACAGCTTGATTGATTCGCCCCCTTTTGCTATGGAGATTAAGGCATGTTCTGGTGTGTGCTAGCTCATTTCAACCTGACAGCATGAAGAGTGCGGAAACATTACAGGTTCATTTGTCAGACAGTTTCTTATGACACTGTAAGAAACCTCATGCTAGGTAGAGTGTAAAGTAAGTTTCTAGGAGTTGTTCCCTGGCTATCAGAAGGTGGGTCTCATTAAGTGTAGGATGCAAAACAGCAGCCACCTAATGTTTTTGCTGACTCAGTGGTTTCACAGTCAGTTATACCAGTGAGAGTCAGGGGGGAGTACATGGGAGGGTCTGTGTTGGGGGAAGATATGCTGTCATTCCACAAAGGCAGCCAACTCCATCAGCTACTCGCATGGGTGCTTGTCTCTGCTTGCTCCAGGCCTTCTCTCTTTCTCTCTTTCCCTCCCTCCACTCTCAATGTGAGGCCTCTTGCACTCAGTGACTTCCATGTGGAAGTATCCCCCCCCACTAACAAAGTAAATATTTATAGCAGTGTGAATGGCACAACCCTGCTGTCTTTGAGCACAACAGTAGTATTTCCCCTGTTTCCCGCTAACTACTCGGGGACGTCTCAGAGGCATATAATTCAGAATGGCTTGTTTTTCAGGGAGGGATTTAACTTCTAAAGAAGGCCATGTATTCTCAGGGAATGACACCAATAAATTGCACTTAAAGGCTTAGCTCAGCATAATAAGCATGTGAATTTACACTTGCTGCTCCTGACTGGTTTACACTGAGAACCTAGTGGGCCATATTTCTGACAACCGTGCTTGTTTCACAGCCATAAACCACGTTGTTGCTTTAATGTTTCGGCATCTGTAACACTCATACTTACCTCTGTTGTAATTGTGCTATTGGCTTCGTTTTGTTCCACAACAATGTCATGCATGTAACTGTTCTTTTCAACATGTTGTGTCAATTTGTCTTGCAGTGCCATCACCTCCTATAGCCAGACTGGTGCAGGACACAACTTTGACCTCCTCGCCTTCTTCCGCTCTGTTGGTTATTTTCTTGGAGTGCTTGTCGGCTCCTTCCTCCTGGGCTTCATATTTACAGTCATAACAGCCTTCATATCCTTTCATCCCCTCCCATCCTTGCCTCTGCGCCCCAAACTCAATTATCACCTCAGCATCCGCTGCAATCTATCCACTTCCTCAACTTGGTAATTGCTTCTCTAACAAACCCCTACTGTACTACCTTTATCAACAACCAACGTGGCTTAAGTCTAAAGTGCTCCTGCGACGTTAATGGTTGCAGAGAGCTCGTCAATCAAGCCAATAGCCTCTGATGAATTTTCGACTTGCGCTGTTGTCCAGCATTTCTCTCTGATCTTCTAGTAATAAGACTTTAGGATGAAAAATGAGGATGTGTCACGAGAGGTTTGGGGCACGGCTCAGCTCTTATTTACAGTGACTAATCTCTGGGTGCGAGCAAAGCACAAAGTGAGCATTTATTAGATTTTGCTGACGCCAGCCGCAGCAACAGCCCGCTGTTTTGTGCCGTCCTCTCAAACAATAGTTTCTTAAAGAGGTTCACTTTGACAACACTTGCACGGTTATCTTTTAATTACTCGCTGTACCTGTCAGTGTTAATTGCAGAAACGATGAGACGTGGGGAGATGTTTTCATTATTGTAAGCCGATGGGGTATTGAAGGGGGTCAGGAGCACAGAGCATTAAACCGAGTTAGCAGTCCTAAAATTTCTGTCACTGTCACAAATACAGAGCTTTAGCCTGTGTTATTCTCACTGTATGGTTTAGAGGGAAGCTTTTTCATGTTGGACTGTGAAAAAACAGGACTTGGTTTGGAACTTTGTCATCTTTTGGAGAATTTGCAGAGAGGATTTCATTAAGACCCAGTAGGTTATGCTGTGACAGATCTCCTGGCTTAGTAAGCACTTTCGCTGTTGTTTTTTGTCTGCCGATACACTGCAGTGTTTTTTGGCTGCACACCATCTCACTGAAGAGAGCACATAGTCAGCCAAAGCAGACATAATTTGTTATTGCAGTGTATTAGTGTTAACTACTGTATGATATTCTCCTTGTACAACTTTAACTCTCTCTCCACCTCACCAAATTCACTCGACTGTGCGAAAATCCACTGCTGGAGACTTCAGTCTTTGTCCTGCTGTCCTGGTGCAGCTTCCTCTCAGCTGAAGCCAGCGGTCTTTCAGGTGAGCGTGGTGTCATGTTTTTGTGTTTGTATGTGTGTGGCTGTGTTAGTTCTCTGGGTGGCGGCGAGGTCAGACGGAACACAAATCCCGGTGGTAAACTGCTGCCCCTTTCCCCTCAGGCGTCTCCTCCCAATTACATGCACAGACTCGCCCACTGCTGCACAATATCAGTGGCACGAGCAACTGTGTGATTGGCAATCTGTTGCTTCAAGGCGTCTCCATGGCCACTGGCACCTCTACAAAACTGGGAATGATGAGTGCACAGTCTCTGTTGTCCGGACATGACCACCTGCACATATCCCTGCTCAAGAACAAGACAGAATGTCATTCTCATTCAGCTTACACCACCATTAGAACAAGGCCTTCCCCTTACACACACACACATACTTTACCCTCTGAGAGTCCTCGGCGTGGAAGCAAGTCAATAATGTACAGATGAGAAAGTATTAAGCCATGTCCTCTCTACAGGGAACTGCAGGTACCAATCCCATTCTGGGCTCAACCCCCATAACTCATTTTAAAAGGGTTTCCGCCCTCCTCTGTCAGAGCATGCCTATGGCTTTAGTTTGAAGATGGCACCAGATAGCAGCAAGCAGTAACAGCATGATGGCAGTCTTGCCTTAGCTGTATGTGAAGGTTTGCTTGTAAGTCAAAAAGCACTCAGATTTCTGGTGGAAACAGCGAAAACATCACCAAAGGGAGGTTGCATTTTTATTTTTAAATTGTACACTTTTGCTGATTCATAGTGTTTCAAATCTTGATTTGTTTGCGTTTAGGAACAAAAATTACTTGGCTAAGCTGCATGGAATTGTCTTCATCTTTGTCTTCATCAACCAGTCGTGGCATAGCTCAGAAATATGAATGTAGTGTACATATGCCCACATTAGTGTTATTGTTTTTCCTGCCCTGATTATGTCAGAGGGATTACACTCATTCAGCTGATGTTGTGGAGCTCTCTTACTTGGCAGTACTCCCTGTGGCCTGTGGAGGAGGCGAAGATAGTTTTAATGAAATAGTAACCTTTGTCTATTGGACCCAGATGCCCCGTCAATAAAGCACAGCACTCTGCTGTCCAGTGTGGGAGGCACACCGCAGCAAAACCCAAGCAGTCATTCTCAGTGCTTTCTAATGCAGAGCGCTGCGTATTTTTAGTGCAAATACAACTTTGCAGTGCAAAGAGTAAAAATACTTCAACTTGGCCTCAAACCTGCTATGTTCTAAAATAATTTTGATGCTGATGTTTTGTCATGGTAGCCTAAAAATAAGTCATATTGCAATCTTTAATCTAGGACAAAATTGGACCCTACAGAACTAATCTATGCAGAGGCCCTTAATGGTCCATTTGTGGCGAGGCGGCACCTCATACAGAGCGACCTGGTGAGCGATGGGAGTCCTCCCTGATGTCCTTTGGTAATTGAGGCTCTTTCCGTCTCACTTAATTGCTGGAGTTTAGTGAGGGTGCGCCTAATAACCCTCAGCCTTGCAGGGGGGCTTGCAGTCATTAATCTTATGCCCCTCAAAACTGCTCATTATGGGATGCATCTCATCTGTTGCCAAGTGCCCTGTGTGGAAGAGTCTTTATGTGGATGGAGGATGATGTGTTACCTTTGTCAGTGTTATGTAAACCAAGGAGGATGTGGTTGCCCTGCACCAAATGGAGCCAAAATGAGATCTGCCATGCTGGCATGCTCCATTAGACTTTGCTGAACAGTCCTGGAAAGGACATTGTGAACAGGGAGTTCTGGAGTTAGCATAGTGCAGGTACAGGTCAGCATCCTAGTGTGCAGGCAGAAGGTGGAGAGAGAGTAATGGACCAGCTTTACTTAGCAGCCTGAACCAGCAGTGCTATCTTTTCCCTGCTGACGTATTTATTACTGCCAGCTCTGTCCTCTGACTATTGCTACCCATCACAGTAATTTCACATTTTCCCATCTTCTGTGATTCTCTCTCAAAGTAGAGGCAGCAAAAAATGTGAAATTGAATTTCTGCAACAAAGCAAGCATGTCCTGTGAGACAGCATCCCACCTTTCATGCTATGCGTTTCAAATTCCAGCTTTTTCTGCTCCAGCCAGCCTCCTCGGTACCAGAAGGGGCCTTAATCACTCCCTCCACCCTGTTCCCTTTCAGTGCGGAGCTGCCTGTCTGTATTTGCATTTCTCTCCCTTCTGTACTTCTGCTTGTCATTTGTTTGCCTTTTGTTAATTTCTGCTCCTCCGCATCTGGCATGATCCGCAGCAGTGAAATCATTCCTTAGCGTTTATCATTCCCTAGGCTTGATGTCTCATGTCCTCATGATGAAGCTGTTTATGCAGCTGTGCTCCACCAAGACCAGAACGATGGGTGGATGCAGGGTTGGGCCGGTCAAATGCAGAAGAAGGCGCACACAGGAGGATTCTTGAATTCTTTCACTTTTAGGATAATTACAGGCATTGTTCTGCTTCCTTTCCAGGTTTAATTTGAAAGTCACGTTGGAAATCGCTGCGTCTCTGGCTTGTGAGCTGAGTTGCTTTGAATTTAAAAATGCTGGGTTGAGCCGCGCTGATAAAGACTCCTTTTCACAAATCATTTTGCAAAGATAGAAGTGCCTCCTACAGCATATTCTCAACACGAGAAGCTCCACGGTTCTGTTCTGTGTGTTAACCAGCACACAAACGTACACATTCCCACAGCCTGATTGCATAACATGTGCACGTATAAGCGATTTTATACTAATTAGACGCAGCACATTGTTAAACTCCCTTCTGTCGACACTCCTCCATACTGATGCTCGCGTGTACAACTAACAGATTTCATGGATGTTGAATGCTTTATCGGCTGTTTGGTTGAATTATTATTCATTTCTACTTCATGTGTCTTGATCTTTCAGGTATTGTGGCGGTGCTGTTTTGCGGCTTGAGCCAGGCGAGATACACAGTCCACAATTTATCCTCCGAGGGCCGGACCAGAACCAAGCAGGTAGGCTCATGGAGGACGATTAAGGCTTATTGTTATCTTCAAACAGCATTTTTCCCGTCAACTCACTTTGTTCACGTTGCCTTTTGATGCCAGTGTTTGTGTCTGGCGTGCATGTGCGAGCGATCATTAATTGCCATTAGTGCTCTGGTTGTCCAGTGGGTGTCTGTGTGGGAGGCCGGTCTCCAGCTATCTGCTTAAAAGGCTGAGCACAGATGGAGGCCAGCACACTGTCATACTGTAGCGGCAAGCTTCACAGAAGAGCAAATAAATCAGAAGTACACACATATACTCATCTATGCATTTATTATTCATTATCGGTGCCACAGTGAATCTAACTGTTTATCACAGAGAAGCCTTTTAAAAGGCTTTTGCAGCACAGTTGAAGCTTTTGCCTATAAAGTGGATCGGCTATGCAGCAGTCAATGCCTATGTATGGTGCAGTATGTATACTTGGCAGAGGGCTTTTTATCTACATTTTTTATGATTTATGCATGTAGCTGCAGCTCAAAAGAAAAACCAGAGTGATTTAGTGTATGCAAACACTTGTTGAATGGCTACTAAGAGAAATATCTGTCTCGTGTCTTTCTGATGTGAAGCTCTTAAGGGAAAAGGTACACTTATTCAATTATATTACTCTATGCTAAGGCTTTAAACCAAAGCTAGTGCTACTGGTAAAAACATAAATTAATAAATCTTTTATATAATCATAAAATCTGCTCTAATTAAATCCAGATCCAACATAAGGACCTTAATTAATATTTGATTTTCTCTGCAGAAAAATCCTTATTAAAATAATTCAAATTCAATTTTTCTCCACAGTAAATGGCAACCAAGCCCTTTGATTTGAGTTTAATCACAACAGGAACTGTAGTATTAAGTTGATAAGTTGTAGTAATAATCTACCAGGAAGTGTCTTGAGAAAGATAAAGTCATTAGCTATCTTTTTAAGTCAAGGAAGCTATCTTTTATTCTTTTTGCTCGCTTCTACAAATGTTTCAAATGAAATAAAACAAGAAAGAAAGAAAACTATGACAAAAAGAACATGTTTGGTGCTAAATGCAACCGCACTGTGGCCTTGAGATGTAGATGTTTGCGTTCGCTGACGGATCAGGGAATAACATCATCCCTGATTTTCTGGTGTTTATACAAATCTAAGCCTGTTTACCCGTTTCAGATATGATACAAGTTCACTTTCACACACAAAAACACACACCACCCACCCCAAATCCCTCCCCATCTCGGATGACCTTCTCCCTCATGATCCTCTCAATCCCTTTTATAATTTGCAGCTCTTTGAAGTCCTCAACTTCCTGGGGGAGATTTTCATCTTCAGCTGCATGGGATATGTATTGTTGATGTTTCCTTGCCACGTCTTCAAAGCTCTCTTCATTTTTGGAGCATTTGTATCCTTTTCTGCTACATAACAGAGCGTCTTCACACTCTGTTATGCCACTCAGAGCCCAAAAATGGTACTCTGTTCAGTTTTGTTCTGTCTTTTACACCTTCTTTCTTAATCCATATCCGCACAATCGTCTACCACTTATGTGACCAGAGTGGTTTTGCTGTTTTCTGTCTTGCCTCTCTGCTGCAGTGCAGTGCAGTCATTTCCCCCCGTACTTAAAAAAAAGCAAAAACAAACGCTGAGCGCTTAAATTGTGCAGGTTTGATCTGGTGAGCTCTGCAAATGCCATTCAGCCGCTCTCCGACGATCTCCATCTCTGCAGATGCTGCAGTGCAGGGTTTTGCTTCCAGGAACGCCTATGAAACAGAAATTTAAATAGGTCTTTAATTATTGTTTCTGCTGCATGTTCTCTGTTCTCGTGCAAGGCTCAGTGGAATAAAGATGTTTGCCTGTTTGAAATAAGCTTACAGTACTTTAATTTGTAGTGGATTAAGCACCGTATCCCTGTTGAGGTTAAAGATTTAATCTTATTAGTTCTCCAAACTCCAGTGAAAAAAGTTCCTGCTGCTGTTT
>JAQFJA010000013.1:8864781-8877911 GCA_029874485.1 Naso brachycentron | reverse complement strand
TATCATATAAAATTTTTGATCGATATATATATATATATATATATATATATATATATACTGTATTTTGTGTGTGTGTGTGTGTGTGTGTGTGTGTGTGTGTGTGCGTGCATGCAGTAAAAACTGTAGACAGGAAGTGGTGATGACTGTATCTATTTTGTGTGGGCAAGAGGTCGTACACTGCAGGCAAATTTACAAACAGATGAACTGATTGAACTGTTAAATTCCCCTTTATCACTGTGGTGCATAAGCTGGTTTTATCACTACCGCTCAGGACTCTAGAACAGTCCCAGAAAATGAAGTTTCCAACCATGAAGTGTGCACCCGAATTCAAAAAGGAAAGAAAATCGAGCCTTTGTAACCGAGGCTGAAAGGAAAAAACATATCATGGCAAAATGGGATGGCATTGTTTGTTCCACAATTCTGCTATCTTAAGACTCTCAGCCACAGACACATTTGTACAAACACCCACTCAAAACTGGATGCCATACAAGGATGAGCTGAGCTGAGAGAGGTGATGTGATATTCATGTGCTTCATGTTTAGATAGATATAGTTAAAGTGAAATTTCGCCACGTTTTATGTGAATGTCCCATCTGTTTTGATAGCACAGGTAGTCATTAGAAGCAATAAATTCCTCATTGCTTACCATATTTGAGGGAAAAGCTGAGTTCTCCTGCTGCAAAATCTGTTGTTATTTCAGGACCATCACTTGACGTGTGCAGTGACGCACAGTAGCTTGTTTGAAGCAAGAAACACAGGCGATTTCAGCATGAATTTCTAGTCTCGGCCTCTAGTTAGCCCATTCAAAATCCCAAAATACAAGTGCAATGGATGTTATTGACTTTTATAATCAGCTGTATTTAGTTGAGCTAGGAAACGCAGCAGAGAGCGGCTGAGGCTGCGGCTGCACCAGCCGTTTGAGAGGATTTGACCGACCTGGACCATCCAGAGCCTGAGCTGCCAAGAGCACCGCGACTGGTGGTGCCTTCCCTCAAGTTGCCCTCTGATGCCAGCAGAAGCTGAATCATTCTGCTGCAATGAGTCTCAGTGTGGGCAGTTGTTGATGGATACTGTTGTTGACGCCAACACAGAAAAAGCCTGTGTGTGCATTAATGTGGATGAAAGTTTTACTCCACATTGGGTAGAGGTGTGCCAGAGATCTTCTTTGGGATCCCAAACTGGGAATGACAACTAGGATCAGCAGGAATGAGAGGGCGAGTGACCATTAACTTAGTATCTCTGTCACCTCCTGCTATGTTTTGGCTGACAGAATAATAACTATGGACTCTGTGGTGATGCACTGTCAGTGCATCCTGCAGGCAATGTACTGTAACAGGAGAACTCAGCTTTCTCAGTCAACATAGCACGCACTGAGGATTTTATTGCCTCAATTGATTACTTTTACCATCAGTGCTGATTGAACATTCACATTAAAGGGGCTGAAATTTCCCTTTAAGACTCAAATCAGACGAAAACAGCCTCAGTTTCAGTCAGCTCACTGTTAAAACAGGCTTCAAAACATGAGACAAAATGTGCTTTTAAAGCTGTCTGCCTCTCCTCTTATCACCTTTCCCTGTCTTTTCCTCCCTATTTCAGTCTCAATTTCAAGGTACGTTATTGCCCTCACTTGGGGGTTTTATCATGCTGCCCCAAAATAAAGTGATTATTTACACTAAACTGCACAGAGTAATGAAAATACTATCCTCCTGTATTGTGCAATTCATTGTAATTATTAATATACCCAAACACAACTTGCCGTAAAAACGGAATAATGGTCATATTTCTTGTCTGCGGTCCTTTTTTTTTCTTTTCTCTGCATTGTCATGCTTGTTGTGTAAGACCATGTCCAACCTCCAGAGACGTTTGCTTACTGCAACACAAACCCACACACTCGTCGGCAGTTTTGCTCAGCAGGAGGCAAAAACAGACTTCGGAACAGATTTAAGACATCCGAGGGAAACGTCCAAAGAGAGAGAAATTATAGGAAGCATAATAATGTCTAACAAAAATAAATCATTCAAGTGCAAATGAGAGCCCGACCAACTTATGTTGAAGTTTTGGTTTCCAGAGAT
Source organism: Naso brachycentron (assembly GCA_029874485.1). Lineage (NCBI taxonomy): Eukaryota > Metazoa > Chordata > Actinopteri > Acanthuriformes > Acanthuridae > Naso > Naso brachycentron. Next base: position 8,875,840 of record JAQFJA010000013.1, on the reverse strand, counting down.
GAAAGCTCAACCTCGGCGCAGTGCAGCACTGTCTGTAAAGGCAAGATGAATGTGTCGTTCAGTGTGACCGATGCTTTATTTACGGAGGCAGGTCTGAGAGGATTTCAGTCATTGGCAGTCATCAGTTAAACTCTTTGTTTGGTATGTGTAAGTTGAAGATGAACTGCAAGCCTGATATTTGCTGCTATGTAGGGTCCAACTGATATATCAGTTTACTGATATTATTGACAGATATTGGGCTATCGCAGACATATCAGTATCGCATATATTATCTCGAATATGTATACTGATATTAGAGAACCATATCAGTGTTACTGCATCTCATTGTCCTTTGTTAACATCGACTACATTGGTTAGTACCTGAACATGTGTGACCACATTAGTTAAAAAGAACTGTGTCAGAATCCTTCTTCATGCTAATATTTGAGCTGGGAAGGCAGCACTTGTAAGGAACTAATTTTCCAGGCCTGATAACTTTCGTCTCAATGGCTCCTGGCTCCTCCCTCGCTCAGTGATTTTTGACCAAATAAATGCAGAGTTTCTCTTACCTATATCTAGAAACTTTCACGTGTCCTTCAGTGTTTCTATGCTCTGTTTCAACTTGAATGGCAGTGAATGGGGTTTAAAAATGCAGTTTGAGATCTATTGAAGTATCCATATCGTCAAATTTTAACAGCAACATGGTGAGAAGTCAAGATTAGACTGGTATGGTCCTCTTAAAACATTTTTTTCAGGCTGGGAAAAAAGCTTGGACTAGTGATTTAAAATGGTGTGATTGGGGCGCCCGGTGGCTTGGTCCGTGGGACAGGCGCCCCATGTACAGGGGCTGTGTCCTCGCCGCAGTGGACCCGAGTTCGGTTCTACCTGTGGCCCTTTGCTGCGTGTCGTTCCCCCTCTCTCTCCCCTGTTTCCTGTCTACTCTTCAGCTGTCCTGTCTGAGAAATAAAGGCACAAAAAAATATCTAAACAAACAAACAAAAAAGGTGTAATTATGAAGTTTGTCGAGCAGAGATCCATTATTTAATAACTAATAAGTGAAGTGTTTACTGTTATGTTAAGTACATATTATATGTATAATATTGGCCAGTATTTTGGATATCTGAATTTACTGCTCCCTAATATCACTATTGGCCCCAAAAATCCCATATCAGTAGGCCTTACTGATACGGTCTTAGAAGTTAAAGTTTTTTGGCACTAACCTGATTTAGGTGCAGACATTTCAGTCACTTTGACAATTTGAATATAGGTAACCTATAACTCTAAGCATATGAATAATTTTTAGGATGGGATTCTTAAAACAGTCTCATTACTTGGAGTTTTTTGGATAATACCTTAAAGTTTTTTGACAGGCACCCCTTTTCTGGAAATAGCCGTATGTCACAGAGCTCTAGCCTCCTGATTGTTTGGAAAAGACTTGGAGAATAATCCAAGTTAGCTTCTCCTGGGGGAAATGAAGAAAAGGATTTGTTTGATATCGAACAGTTTTTTGTTTGTGCACCTCAACGCCTTATGCACAGACTGCTTGTGTTTGTGCTTAGTACTCCACACTTGTTTGGAGCCAGGGGATAAAAAGTTGCTTTGTGCCTGATGACACTGGCTATCTTCCAGCATTTGTTGCCTCCAACAGCTTTGCACCGGCATGGAACAGCCCTGTTTGTTTCTGTGTTCAGAGCCACTATTTGTGATTACACCAAGTATATGTGCTGATATGATCTCTCCTTAACAGTACTGTAGTGTTAGTTTTAAGTGTGATACAGGCCTCTTACTGCTTATTTCAAAAAATTTGAGACAGTCACCCATAACAGAGGCTAATGAACTGTATAGACTCAAATTTTGTGTCATAAATTAAGAGAGGCTTGAAACTAACCAGCTGAAAAAAAAGGTTAAATTATAAGAAAGAGGCAATGTCACTGTGTTTAAAATAGGTTCTTAAGTGTTTTGTTTGTTTCTTTTTCTTTCCTTTTATTCATATAACTCAGCCTAGGCGATATCAAGAGCACCTAGACACACACACCCAGTGTTACACTGCCAGTTCTCAATCTCAGTCCGTCTCCTTGGCTTTGATGAGGGCTAGAGGTGACAGGGCCCCCAGGGGAGATCTGAGACCCAGTCACAGTGAGCAGTCTGGGGCCCTTAGGCTCTGACTGTTGGCCAGTTATGTCCTCTCGAAGCCCTTTCAGTTTGAATGTCATTATTTTTCCTTGGCCCAGCTCAGACTAATAGCTTTATTTTGCTGTTGGCATAACATGTGCTTATCTATTATTAGTTGTAGCTGTGGCTGTATATGTACAGTGGTACGAGGTCTAAGGACTTCTGGCTCTGCTCTGTGTTTCCTGCAGCTTTGCCATATTCTGTATTTGAACAACATTGCTCATGTCCATGCTTATTTAATGTCATGGAAAGGGCAGATACTGTGTTCTAGGTAGATTTTTAGACACTTTGACAGCAAAGCTCTATAGATGGCAAGGTCAAACGGTTGGTTTGTTTGCCGCTTTGGTTCAGAAAGAAATATAAGGGTGAATCTAGTATCACCGGACATGTTGATACAGGATGAATCTAGTATCACCAGACATTTGATTTAGAGTGACATATCTTGGCAGTTTGCAGATGGATTGACTGGAGGTTGGTTTTTTTTTTTTTACTGATACTTGAAGTTTACAGAGGAAAAATAGTAATGATTTTGATGATCCAATTCAGTTTGATCAACCTAAGCTGTGCTAAGTTTTAGCACTAATCACTAATAGTTAGCATTAGGGCTCTACCAACCTTTTATAGAGATTTTGGAAGCTTCAGTTGTCTGTCCTCAAATTGTATGACCACACTCCCCCTCCCTGACATTTTCTAGATGAAGTTACTTGCATGTGTTCGACCATTGGATCATCTGAAGGTTGAGGTGCAGAAAAATACTCTTTAATCCACAAAGGTGTAAAACACAAACTCCTCTAGCCTGTAGACGGCTCCAGATAGGCAGAATGGTAAGACTCCAAGCATTTATTCCTCCAGAAGCTCCAGTCAGTCCCTGACTCTCGCAGTGGGGCAAGCAGCAGCAGCAACATCAGCATGTCAGTATTGTCGCTGCGAGATTGTTAGCATCCCGATGTTAGCAATTAGCTAAAAGCTGTGTCTCACAGAGCTCCCAGCCTGGCTGTCGACTCTTAGTCTTGTTAACTTGTGTTGTCCACAGTTCCAGTGATGGACAGAAAGAAGATAAGAAAATGAGCTCACAAGCTAGACATTTCCTCCGTTACATTTGTATGAGATGATCCAATTTCATGAAACGCTTTGGTGATCACAAAGGGCAAGACCTTGCTTTCTGCTTTGGGACAGCTCTTTGTGTGCGTCACTGTCTGTGTATGCGTGTGTGTGTGCACGCTCATATAAATGAGCAGTGTTCAAAACTTGGAGCCGAAGACGTAGCAGCCAGAGCCTGGCTAATGACTGGCCTGTTTGTTTTGAGTGGACAGATGGACGGGTTGGGAAAGCATGTCTCTGATGTCACTCAGTCTCCTTCATGCCCCACTGACCTCTTATCTCTCTCACTTGCTCGCTCACTCTTTTTTTGACATCCATCTGCCTGTGGAGCTGTGATAACATTTTTTCCAATTGTGACGGTTGTGTAATACAAGACTAAGGCCTCACACACAGACACATACACCCCTCCTCCCTCTTAATATATATGGGGGAGCAGACTGAAGGAGAAAAGAAAGTCACTCACATACCCTCATGTACACAGGCAAATACACACTGCCCATAATAAAAAGACGTCAGCCCTATTGGATGAAAGATTCTTCAAAGGCCTCCAAAGATGAATGGCTCCTGCAAAGGTTTGCCACTACTGATTGGGAAATGAGACAATAGGAGGAAGATAGAGAGAAGAGCCTTCACATCTTCATTGGTATATTCTTTATTCTGTCCAGTCAAAGTGATTGCTTTGTGTCAAAAGGAAATGGGGAAATATAAGAAAAGTGTGAACTAGAGAGCCCATCCACTGCAAGAGATGACTTTGGAACTTAGACAGGGAACAAAGGCTTTTGTTTCTTGCTTAAAAAATGTAGCATATTCCACAATGGGATTTCCAGAGCAATCTGTGCAGTACAATAGCTCTCTGAATGTGGAAACTTGTGAAATTATCCATCTTTTCTTTTGTCCTTTAGGGAATAGATCGATGTGCTCAGGTGACTGTCTCCCTTTGGTCTGATTTGTCAAGCGGAATGGCAAAATGCATCTGTTATTATGTCGAAAAAACACATTCATTATTAATGTAGCCAGATGATTCGCTGATGGATGGGCACTATAATGCTGTTCCCTGAGCACTTTGTCGTCGATATTTGTCAAAACAACCTACAGCCCTCTTTTCTCTCCCTTTCTCTTCTTTTCTTCCTCACTTTTCTTTTTCTGCCGTTCCTCCTTGGGTGATTTTCCCTCCCTCTCAGTGCTGAAAGTTAAGTCTCATTTCTCATTACATTGAGCTCACCTCCAGTTGGCGACAGGGTTTAGATGTGCAGCCCTAAGTCACAGCGGAGCCCTGCAAGTTCAGCCAGCCGCACCGGCCATTGATTATGTCTCCAGAGTGTTGAAGAACTGAGCTTCATTTTAAAATTTCAGTCGGTTCTTTTCACAGTTGGAGGAAAATGCTTTGCCATCAAAATTCCGCCTGTCCTCGTCCAGCGGTGGTTCTCCGCTTCGAATCAACATGACCCCAAGCCGTCATTTGGTATTTGTGTCTCCGCCAGACAGCACAGCATTGTCACCACTCAAGTGAGGCTAACTTGGTTTTGCTAAGGCTGAAGTTGCCTATGTGCTTCACTCTCATTCTATATTCATGAAGGGGAGAAGAGTCAGTGAACTTGCAGGGTGTTGCTGAGACTTTGATGCTGTATTCAGGGGTCTGGAAAAGGGCTTGTTCACTGGATATGTTGGACCCTAATTGAGGATGCTGCCGTTGGGAACATAGTGAGAGAGATGGATGATGGGTAAGGCAAGTGAATTATGATTCTGACACTGATCAGACATGAAATGTTATCTCTTCACATTAGCCTGCCAGGGTGACTCTCTGTGGCACCAGATACAGATCATCCTCTCTCAGCTCACTATCCACACACACGTGCGTGTTGTTAGTTGAGCTGTCTGTGTGCGCTTGCTTCCGTGCGCGTGTGTGCAGAAATAAACAGGTGAGAGCTTGAGCTCACACACCACTCTGCCCTCTGACACACAGTTTAGTGGGTTCTTCTCACAGTAGATTGATAGTCAACGCAGTGTGCAGGGGGACTGAACAGATTACCGTGGTAACCACGTCTGTCAGATCAGCCAATACGCTGAGTTTATCAGGTGGAGATTGACTCTGGATGGGGTCTCGTACATTGAAGTCCTGTGCTCCAGCCTCCACTAAAAAGGCCCAGAGGCACAGCCTAATGGATGTGACGTCAATATGGAGAGGGAGGAGGAGGGCCATTAAAAAGAGCATCAGGGCAACAATAGTGCCTGTGTATGTGTGTGTGTGTCTACTTGTGTGGGTGAAAGAGGGCAGATGCTTTAAATTCAGGGCTGGGAAATTTTGCATTAATATCATTTGCAAATGGGAATACACACAGATACAAAAGAGTTTTTTTAGGAGCATTTTTGAGGTTATTGTTTAAAGAAAGTCAGAGTGGAGAAGGAGAGAGGATGGAGAGGAAATATAGCGAGTACATCAGTATGTGGTGTGTGTAACTCTGGCAGGTGTCTGTGGGCTGAAAGAGGATCCACACATGAGTATGAATAATAAAACAGACACGGGGTGCTTCTGCTGCACACTGTCTCACACATGCATAAATGCAAACGCACATGCACACACATTTTTCCAGTCCACTGGCAGATGAACAATGCTTTAAGAATGTGGCCTGCATGGAGTCCTTTGAGGGAACGGGAATTTGGTAATGAGGGTTGATGGATGATACTGATGGGGCTAAGTCTGCAACACTGCAGAGGTATAGATAGAGAGTGTGTTCAAACACTCTGGATTACAACGCTGCAGCTGTGTGTGTGTGCGTGTGTGTGTGTTGTTTACGAGGAAACCGGGGCATGTGTATGTGTGGGAGAGTTGTGGGGGCTAGTCTTTGGAAGCTGAGAGCGCTAATGAATCCTACTTACCCAGCATCCCTAGCTGCCTAGCGACCTCGCCTCTCAATCACTCTCAATGGGCACCTCTTATTTATAGAGCCATTATTTTTAGCCCTCTATAATTTAAGCCCTCTGCGTCTTGAAGAATTAACAGAAAGAACATTGGAGGGGAAGATGGAGACAGAAAATTGAAAGGAGAGAGACAGTCGGAAAAGATGAGAAAAAATGAAAAAACAACTTTGCCTCAAGTTGACTTTTGTACTTGCAAAAGCAAAATTCAGGTTATTCTTTTTTACAGCCTGTTTTTTCTTTCACAGTTTCTGCATTAATACCTATGAGTTTCGCTCACGAAGTTAACCGGTGAAACTTCAGAATGAAGCAGAAAAAGGTCAGGTAATTTGGAGACATGTGGTTTCACACTCTCTGAAACACATTAGGAAGTGAGCTCTGCCAAAGTGTTGGTTATAAAATGCCAATGCATTCAAAAAGGTTGCTGAAAAGTGAATGAGACAAAGTCCACAGCCGGGCCAGCAGTTTTGTGCTGGCTGCAGAAGCACAGCTGTGCTTTTAGCTGGATGCTAAACAGACAGATATCAGAATGTTATCTGGATGCTAACATACTTACAGTGATATTGCTGTCGTGCTAAAAACAAAAATGGTGTACACTGCCCTTGTCTTTGCCACAACTTTTCCTCTTTATTTGTTGTAGTCAACTTTGATACCGAATTGTTCACAATAAAATGATTTAAAGGAGGCAAGCAAGTCTTTCATTTGCATTCGCTTGTTTTGCCAACTACTGCACATGTTGCGAAACTCTGTACAGCTAAAAGTTTTCTGGGCAGAACCTGCACTTGTGACTCTGCATAGTGTGTCGTCAACCTGTGTAGAGTGTGTGTGTGTGGCCATCTGCACTGGCACTAATACACAAACTGTTACAGCCTTATTAAAAGGTAGTGTTACCATAGAAAGGACATTTTCCCTCAATGCCTTTTAAATACTTTTTTACTGTTCGCTTTAGTTTGACTGCCTACGTATTTTGGAGGAACTTAGAGCTTGTCTAGAAACTGTTCAATCGCCTTGATCTTACCAAGTTCTTAAAAAAACCCTTCAAGGTCAACAGCTTGAGAGGATGCATCTGTCTCTTTCGACACTGATCTATTGTTTTCTTCCTGTGGTGACTTCCTCCACTCATGTCATTGTAAAGCTGCATGCAAACTGAGGTAGCTGTCAAGGTAACACGTTTCATCCTTGTGCGCCTTTCATGGTTTTTTATTTTTATTTTCTTGAATTATGATCCGCTTTGCCCTGAATGTTAAGTTCACCACAAGGTTAAAACACTCCCATTTGTCTTTGATCGGTGCTGTAAAATCCAAGCTCCCTGGGGCAGTTCTTGTTTGGTCCCAACTGCTTGTTCCTGAGGCCGAAAATCATTGGCTGGGGAGAGAACAACAGCGTTGGCCAAACATGGACTCCCAATACACAGATGAGAAAAGAGAAGGAGATTTAATGGTTCAGCAGAATTGGCATAAATAGAGAGAGGAGAGGCAGGGAGGGGTACAGAGAGAAAAATGAATGTAAACTAACTCACTGTGAGACAATAAAGTGAAACAAGAGAGTGAGTACTGGAAGATGGTCATTTATTCAGTCTAGAAAGACTTCGAGCATTTGCACTGCACAAATCAAGTCCATGAAATCAAATCCTCATCGAAGACAACTGTGTTAAACCGTTATGTAACTGGTACATAGCTTAGGGTCGGACTTCACCCACAGAAATGTAGGTTTGTGTGCATGCATGCTCTACATCTGTGCGTGTCACCTCCCGTCTGGTTTCTAACCCTTCCGACTTGGACTGCAGACCCCGGCCTGCAGGCAGATCCAGAAGAAAAGAAGAATAGACTTGGCACGCCTTGAGTTGGCCATCTGTTCCTGTGGATGTGGTCACTCTGAATTAGGCCCCTCTGTCTCACACACACAGACATAAAGATGCACAGTCCCATCCTCTTTCCAACTGGCCTTTCATGTGTACTGTATTGCATCGAGCCTCTTACATGCGCCGGCACAGTGCATCTGGCTGTCCAGTCTGCCGTGTCCCCTGGCCATGTGTCTGGACTTATGTTCAGAGGGTCTGTGGTTTCGGGGGGAAAGCTGGGGAGGTGGTGGTTGGAGCTCATATTGATTCATCCCCGCCAGTAATGCGCCAAGAAGCTGCTTTCATAATCCTGCCTCTTAAATAATTCACTGCGTGCCGTCAAAATTTCATCAGCACCTACATATAGAGAACAATATCTCCCTCTCGGCAGCAGCATCGTGAGGAAGATGTGTGAATAAGAGGGGTAATGGAGAGGGTGATGGGGAAGCAGATGAGTGAACAGGTAGGAGATTGTCAGGTGATGATACTCTTGTACAAACCCAAAGTCGACCGTTAAAGACCACATCTGTATATCAATAAACATGACAGTATTCCTGCTCCATGCCTGGGGGTGTTGTGAGACATTTCTTCGGATTTTTCCGATATAGTCAACTAAGGGTCAGCCACACTTGTTGGGTGCTATGGCAGCTGACACACAACAATACACCTTCCTTATCTTCTCACCCCTCCTGTCATCCCTTGCTGTCTTAACATAAAAACCCCATGAAATGAAAAATGCATTCTCCCAGTTTAATCCTGTGTCCATGTCTTAATTCTTCATACTGTATCTGATGTTATATGCCAAATACATTTTTAAAAAGAAATCTTTTTTTGAGTATTTTTACACTCAAATCTGATCTTTTCTCTCATTGGAAAACGTTTTTTTAAATTTTGATTACGTCATCATCTTGCATTGTCATCTTGACATTTCTAATTTTTCGTCCAGTGAAAATGCTTTGCTCCTACTATTGGGATTCATCAGCTCGATGATCTGGCATCTCTTCTTCACCAGCGCCACTGTCGGCTTCGGAAATTGGTTCAAACGAGTACAGCCTGACTCCAAAAACATCACATTATCGTTTCTTCCCTGTGTTATTTATCGGTAAAAATCAGCTTACGTAGGAGAAGATGGCAAGAAGTCCTCCAAGACAGAGATGAGGCTGTCATCAGTGGCGTTCTCCGTGATGAGCTGCTAGCTGCTGTCAGTCAAGCAGGGGTGGAGGGTGGGCATAATGCTACAGTGAACTATTGGCTTCTGTGAACACCAATCAATATCTGCGACAAGTTCCCGCTAGGAGGGCTATTTTTGGCGCAATTCAGCAATATGTTGAACCAAACTGCACTCTGACTTCTGTTTCACAGGGGCCATTAAATCCCATCCACAGTGGTCATTGTCTTTTCAGGTCCCCATCCAATGTAGGTGTAATGCACATGCCTCTGTTTAGCTTGAGGTAAAGTCCATAAATACAAAAGCAGGCCAGTGGTGCCCATTTTTCTGTAAAAAGGCAAGAAATCTCTCCAGTGAGCTGTGCGGTAGGAAGCAATAAACCATTAGCCCAGTGCCTCATATAACACAGAAAAGAGGCTACTGTTGTTGCAACTGCTGTATTATGTTAACCCACATACTGTACCACTAAGTCTGCTCTGAGATTCTCCTGATATATTTAGCTGGTGCCAGCAGACAGCACCCTTGATCCTCCACAAGAAAAAAGATGGTAGTGTCTAAATGTGACAACCAAGATGCCCCTCAGAGCCAGAAATAAAAGTCTGGAAGTAGTTTTTGGCATGAATGAGAGAAAGGAAGGAGAAAAGAATTAGAAATTAAGCCATACAAGGGGATTTGTTCCGTGCCACAATTATGAATGATCTGGCAGCAAATGCAGAGCCGCAGGCGAGAGCCGTCAGACTAGTCCCGTAATTGAAAGCTTCGTCAACAGCCTTGTTTTTGAAATTGGATGGTTTTCGCTGACCACAATGCTTTTCATTATGATTTCCCAGTTTGCCTTGCACACACACGCACACACCAGCCAGCAGTAGTGCAGCAGGCAATTATTGTATTTTCATCAAACACTTTGCTAGTCATTAACAATCATTAAACAGCTTGAGGCTGTAGAGCAGCTCAGCAAGGACTTGACTTTACCTGCGAGACACTTGGGCATAGATGTCTGTACTTATAAAAAATTGATTAAAAAAAGGATCAAAATCAATGATAGTTCTTGTTGATGGCAAAGTCTAGATAACTGAAGTGGTAAACACAAGTAAAACATTTGCTTACATTTTCCCTTAAGTAGATCTTTTAGCATTACAATTACAACTCAGAGGCATTTGAATGGCTGTTATACATTTGCATTGCATGGCTTTGTTTCCATGCCAATAGTGAAAGTTTTTCTTGGACAGAGCTTGTGAGTTATGCATCTCGTGATATATTTGTCAAAAGTAATGTTGTTATTCCTAAAAACGGAGTAAATCTGCACCAAAGAAACTGGTAGTTGAAGCACCTTTCTTCAAGAGTAATAACTCACCTCCCATTCCTGTGAGTAATCAGGGAGACAGAGAAACACTGATTTCTACAGAGGATAAAAATTGCTTCACATTGTTACAACTAAAAAATCTATCTCAGTCTGAAAACATTTGAAATAAACAAAATAAATTGGCCAAATAAACCAAGGACTTGTGTGATTTGCAGTTCATAATGACACCAATTAAACATTAAAATATATATAGAAAAAACTCACTAAATTTAATGTATCTTAAATGAAATAAAATACTACTTTGATGTGCTATCTGGATGTTAAATTTCCTCTTGGGCTGTGACTGTTATCCAGCCCATTCTTGCCATGCTCCTGTAACCTTCTAGCTCCACTAGACTAAATTTAGGCCATTTCCCCATGTCACACTGAGAGATCCAGGTGAACGTTGTGTGAGGGGAAAATAAATTCTCCATGCTAATAATATCTTTGGCTTCCTCAGCCTCCTCTGCTCCCAACTGTCCTTGGCTATCCACAGGGATCCAGCTGGCTGAAGAGCTAAAAGAATCGACTCTGTTTGATG
>JAQFJA010000013.1:8821102-8834649 GCA_029874485.1 Naso brachycentron | reverse complement strand
AAGATACAATTATTACAAAACCTATATGTAAAATGTATTTTAATAGCATATAGTGTTTTGTTGTTACAATAGTGATTAAATCCAGTGGCTCATAGTGTTTGATTTTGTTTTATTGGCATTTTTTGGGGGACCATGCCTCATGCACCAGACTCTGAGAACCATTGGTCCAGTGCTTATGTTTCCGATCATGATGTTTTACATGTACAGCAGTGACGGTTCTTCAACACAGATACATCAACTGTCTTATTAACTGTGAACTTTTACTCAATGCAGTTTTTTTTTTTTTTCCCAGATCATGTGTTTTTATAAGAGCAAGCAATTGTAAACATTTGAATGGTAGAACAGACTGCTTAAACGGACACTGAGAGACACTTTCCGGCTCCCGAGCCATGACGTCGTCCACAGCGCATGATATCATCCCATGAGGATTTGGTGACAAAAAAAACAAAACATCCTGTTCGTTTGTAATCTAGAAATAGCACTACTGCTACTTCTGATGTAGCCTACTCATCACACCTCTACCTATGGCACATCAACAAACCAGTTTATTGATTGTCTGACTTCAACCAGATCTTACAAATAAACATTAGCAATGAGCTTCCTCTTTTTTTTTTTTAAATCAGTTGTTCATTTTTTGATTTTTTTGTTGTTTTCCCTTCACCCACTATTTTTCACCATTACAGACAGTATGGAGACTGAAAAAACAGATTTCTCGTAAGGTTTTCAACATTCAAAAATAACCCCGAAACACCCACTTTAAAGTGTCATCATAACGAGATACATGAATTATACAGTGGTTGTTGTTTTCTTCATTGTTGCAGCTTTACTAATTAAGTCAATGTTCACAGGCCTTGCATTGCCAAACACATCCAGTATTCCAGTATAAAAGGAGTGGTCCCTTCAAATGCCACTGCAATTCAAACTGAGGGAGACATGATACATTCCAAAAAGTGGCCAGTGGAGCTCCTCGAACATTGATTTAAAGTAAAGCTTTAATTCCACAATAAGAGGAAACGGCACTCGATGCAAAATGAACATAAAATTAAAAGGTCTTTGGTGGTGAGTACGTTTTCACAGTTTGGGTTGTGTCAGTAGTGATTTGCTCAAGTCCTTGGCCTCCGCAGCTGTTCTGACCCTTTCGTACCCTAGAACAGACATTAAGCTGTGGCAGTATTCCTCCACTTGTTTGATCTGGTGGATGCTGAGCACTGTTCTCCATGCACTAGTAGGTACTGTAGCATTCCTGGACGAGACTACGAATGGCTTATAGGTGGATTTGGAGCCCCGGGTCATGTTCATGGCATATGTCACGATGTCCTGGTTGCTGATGGTGAGATTGGCAAAGCGGAAGATGTTCTGCAGGGTCTTCTGTGGGTTCTCCACCAGGTCCTCGTACCGCACAACCATATACTTCCCCTTTAGCCACTTGGGTGGGTTTAAGGCAGTCTTCAAAGTCCTGTAGTTGTAGTCACAGATCACCTCCATGGCTCCTATGGAGTGGTAGTCTGAGCCATCCTTTTTGTTGGCTTTGTAAAGAGGATCCACATAAGGTACCCGGCGAAGTTTAGGGTCTCTGCTGCGGACCACCTGTAAGTTCTCCCTGATCAGGCCGTGTCTGGATTTGATCCTGGAGTTGGCCACTGCCCGTGGGTCTCTGACCAGGTGTATCACTTTCAAATCCACGGATGGATCCTCAAATAGGGGGACCAGCACGTTAAGGTCAAAAATGCGCACCCCTTTAACAACTAAAGTTTTATATTTGAGGCACTCCTCCTCCAACAGTCTAATGGGTTTACTGGGGCACTGTCTGCACAACCTTTCATCCACCGGCCCCACCACGTCTTTCCTATAGGCTGAGCAGAGGGGATAGGAGCATACCACTTTATTACGGGTGGATGCAAAAAATGAAAGCGAGGTATGATTCTTGCCCCCGGGACTGCTGTAAAGCTGGTAAACAGACATATCACAGCGGTATAGGGAGTTCAGCATGTCCCTGGCTGCCCCCTGTAAAGACAATGCATCACCTGGGTACAGTTTCTGCCAGATGTGCCACACTGGCTCATAGTAGAAGAACACTTCAGGACTTTGGTTAAAAAGCTCCCCAAAAAAGGACGAGCCTGACCTCCAGGTGGTATGAATGTAGATAAGCTGTCTCTTTTTAGCCGGAGGGGGCCTGTACAGAAAGCGAATGTCAGATCTGCTCTGATAAGGGGTGCCCCTCATCTGATGGTTGCACTGCTGCGGCTCTTTAGTCCATTTATAATTCGCCAAGTTCAGCATAGTGAGCACCAGCAGTAAGAAATAGGCCATAAATAAGACAATCCTCTTCTTGCGGAGGACTTTCATCACGATCCCAGGCTGTGCTATCATCTTGGTATGATTGCTGTACGTTTTAAGCTTCCTGCCAAAGCCAAAGTCCTTCTCCCAAGGCGCTGTCAACTTCAGTGGATGATGATATGGTCTGCCTCTCATTTGTACCCGCGGAGAGTGGCCCTCACTGCTCGACAGTGCTCCTTACATTGACGGTGCACCAACACGCACTGGAGAATGAACAACAGCCTTTACTGGAAACTGACACCCCAGCTTATTAGGTAATATAGTCACCCCGCAATTCGAAATCCACAAGAAGATATCCCGTTTTCGCTGCACTGCGCAACGATCTTACCAGGAAGGACGGATGAGGGGAGCGATCAAGTCCGAAACGAGCGTTGCAGTGATTCTGTGGGTGGCCTGCGTTCAAAACAAAAAGGAAGGAGCCTTCATCATTCTAACAGACGCCCTGTTTGTCCATGTTCAGCGGAGGCATCCCTGCGCAGTTATCATCAGATGCATCCCTGTGAGTGCAGCCTGGAAGGATTCAGGCACCGCAGACAATAAAACCGTTACGGGTTGGCGCGCCCGGCTGGAGCTCGTAGCCTATCACTCCGCATCTGCCATAACGGAGCTCTGAAGTATCCACAGTTGCGGCATTTGGTGGCGGATCTCTACCGTTTCGCTGCTCCTCTGCTACTCAACTACCACAAACTGGACGGATTTAATCAAAATACGACGGGAAAGGCCCGCCCACCGAGGAGCTGTATTGGTCCACCTCGCGGCGTCGTGCGTCAGCGAGCTGCGCCATTGGACCAGCTGCACGTCCGTTTCGCTGCAAGGCTCGATTCTGGCTGATCGCAGCAATGGTAGACTGTGGGAAATGATGCTGTTGTTATGTTTCAGAGAGGTCTCCCTGTCGAGCTGCATCCTTGTGACCGTGCGCCACCATTCTGATGAAGACACACAGCTGCTTATTACAGCACATGCAAGATTCTGACAGGATCTTTACAAGCGCCACATCTCATCCGTCCCCAGTGTCTTTAACGCTGCCGTTTGTTTAAATAAACCTGTCCTGAAGTTTCTGTTAGGAGTCCTGCCTTTACATTACGATTATACAGCTTCTCTGCAGTGTATTTTCAGAGGAGAATCAATATTTTAGATTAAATGCATTTGTTTTTCCCTCTACAGCCTCAAGAGGGTTACACAGATCATCTTAATTAACCGACACACATTGCAGCAAAATATGTTCCCGTTAAAGCACCACATGGACAGTGTTTCTGATGATGAAATTAAAATATATACACTAAGAATAAGGTAAATCAGGAGATCCAAGTGAGTTGTGCTGTGTGTTTTTCATTGCATGTATTGGAAACAGGCAGCAACAGTGACTGACACTCCTCTCAAGTGGAATCAGCTGAAATCTGACATCTGACAGCTGTTCCCCAGGAACTGACAAGTCCAGGGGAAGCGGTAGGGCCATGTGTTAGAACAGAGGAAACCACATGCTCTGCAGATTGAAAATCATCGTTCCTAAGAGGCTTGCCAGTTTGGGGATTACAGCCACGCACAACTGAACTGCACAAAAGACAGATGAAAGCAGTTGGGCCCTTTGACTCCTGATGAGAAATCTCCAGGCTGCATTATATGCAGATTGGGACTTGATGGGAATGGTTGTTGATTTTATTCTGACCTTGTGCCACTTAGACCAAAATCATTTCTCATTATTTATCTGCAGTGGGTTTGTATATGATCTTTAACAGTATAGCCTTGTTGTTTCTCCAGGAGGACATTACAGATCAAGTAAAGCTGTGCGTATTTAAAAAGCTTAGATGTAGGCTGGATTATGGGGCTATACAGTGAATAATTACAGTATGTGCTCTGTAAAGCGTGTGATGCTTACTGATCTTTCTATCCCATAGGTTCTCATTTTGTTGAATTCATCCAATGCAGATGACACAGTGCAAAACCTTTGTGCACACTGCCCCCTGCTGGAGAGTAACGTTCCCAGGCAAGACAAAGAAACAGACTTTTCTCCCTGGTCCCCTCAAATGTGAAAGAAACAACAGATGAGCGTACAGGACATAATCAAAATAAAGCAGTTAGGGGTTATAATAAATCACAAATGTAACTTTATTATCTTCCTTTTCTTGTCTTCCTTAGTTTGGGATTATTTTGAAAATCTGATAATGTGTCAGAGTCTTATTTATATATTTATTTGATTAGATTTTTTTTTTTAGCACCAAACAACAGCTTGAATCATACAAACTAATTGTACATCTCCCACCTGCATCGTGCATGTTTTTTCCTCTTTCTAATTTAGTTTAGTTGATTAAAAGGCCATTCTGAAATGCTGTATTTATAAAGTACAGCTACGGGACTCCCTTCCTCCATTTGCAAGTGTAATGGCTCAGAAATGGAGTGGATGAGGAGAAGCTTATTTTTAAAAAGCTCATAAAATTTAACAGCTCTTCTGTGAATGTTAAACAGCCAGTTCGACTCCACATTCGCAATTTTAAGCTTTTCTCCAAATTCTCTGACAAGATTCATTACACTGTGAGTGTGTTTTTCAGGTGTATGAGAAACCTCATTACCCTAGGGAGTGTGTAATTAACGTGGATATAAAGAACAGAATATTATGTTTTATTGTTATACTGTAAAATAATTTCTCCCTTTCAGTACATGCATGTAATCACATCGTATCTGCATGTGCCTGTATTGGTATAGCAGCAATCTAGCAAACAATTCTAATAGGCCTAATATGTTTCTTGTTGTTTTTAGACATTTTAAACTTCATTACCAGGGTTATATGGAATCTTGCAAAAATATTATTATTCCTATTCTGAATTGCAAAATATTTAAGCATTTCAAAGCATTTCAAACAACTGCTCAACACGCTGTTTCCGCAAAAAACATATAGCAAAAATAATGATGTTAATGATTGTTTTAGTTTCATGATGTCAAAAAATGTCTGCTGAGGAAAAACTACATTTAATCAGCTGATTTCTGTCATTTTTGGCTCATAATCTGGATTACATTGTTTCATTTTTCTTAGTGCCTTAGACGCAGAATGGTTTGACTCTCTGTTTTACTTAAATGTCACATTTCCTGAACTGTACAGCTAATTTGTTGTCTCTATTATCAGCCTCCATTTCTCTGTCCTTATTTATGGGTTTGTCATTACATAAGTGTGTTACAGACTGACCGTGATATGAAATGAAGATCAGAGCCAGGAGGACAGCTGCGTTTTCTCCCATGTGTTCCCTTGCAGTCTGCCACCAACTACATACAGACCGAGATATCTCTCCATTTCTCTTTCTTTTATCCATATGCAGTAGGTATTATTTTTACCCATGCATGTCCAGACACTTCAATTTATTGGTATGCTCACATTAGTAGTAGGAAGTCCATCCACAGTCCTACACAGATAACATTTTTTGTGTTAGTTTTTATTTTAGGTCACTTTTTGCATGTAGGCTTGAGACATGCTGCTAAAATATATATTTCACATTATGTTTCTGTTCATGCTAAAGGCTTTTAGACATTTAGTGCATTACTAGCAGCCAAACATGTATCTAGTAGATCTAATCTGCAAGAAATTCTGTTTAATTTTTAAGTAGGACCACCTATTTTTAAGTGTGAACAAAGCAGACTCAGTATCTCTGCACATTCTCAGCACACAAACACAAGCTGAACAAAGCTGCACTGAATTGCCCCCTTACGTAATCATGGAGCACAGCGGCTTTTTGCGCCTGCGGAACGAGCGAGCAGGTGGAGGAGGAAACATGCGCAGTAGGCGCCTCGTCAGCAGCATCAGGACCAGAACGAGCCCCAGCAGCCTGCGATGCGAGAAGATGGTGCATGTAAACACGCCGAGGGAGATGACCGCGTCGATTTGTCGGACCGCCGTCGCCGCGCTCATGTCTGCTCCTGAATGTTGAAGCCTTTCAGCGCGAGAAAACGCCAAAGGAGGATCTTTTGTAGGCGGCAGCAGCGCGCAAACGGACGCTGCAGAGATGCGACGGCAGTAACACTTGAAAATACTCTCATGACGACGCGTTATTAAGCCTCTGCTGCGCTGCGACACACAATAACTACATTACAAAACGGCTTCCTCCGATGTCAGCCCATATGACGGGTTTTCTTGTGTAATGGTCGCCGGTTTCTAGTGGGATGCACATCAGTGTTTGGCCGTACTCGCTCTCCGTCGTAATGGCAGCTCTGTACCAGGGCACGGACGCCTCCTCTCCGGATAAATTTCTGGCTCTGAAAGACGTGAGAGAGGTGAAAGAGGAAACAACGCTGGATGAGAAGCTCTTCTTGCTGGCATGCGAGAAAGGTATGTTGTTATTCGCCCAATTAAAGCCCTGTTTATTGTTTTTAACAGCCTATTTAATGTGTTTGAGCTCACAGAAAAGCTCATTATAACGTTGGAATCAAGTTACTGTGAAAATTTCAGGTATCACTAAAGTATTGTCGGATTTTTACTCGCTCGGGTTTAATTGGAAGCAAAGTACAAGATGACTAACAGCTTGATAGATATCCAGCAGGGTTATTGCAGCAAGTGAACTGTAGGCTGCAGTCACAGCACATTTCTCACAGTGAGTACTTCTCACAGCTGCCTACATGTTGGCCACTGTGGAAATTTGCCCACGGGGGTTAAGATATATTTGGCTGAACGTCTGCTTTTCCTGAAAGTTTCTCCCTCTGCTCGGCAAACTTTTCTCAGCTCCTAACAAGGAAAAGTTAAAAACACACTGAGGATGAACTCTGAGAGGTGCAAGCGTAAAACCGCAGAGACGCTTCTCATCAGATGGGAGGAGAATGTTTCATTGATAAGTTAAGAACACTGTACAGGCAGAGGTTGTTTTACAGCACACACCAGCAAGTGTGACCATATAAAGTCTCTCTAAACATGGCTTGGAAACAGAAATTGTCCTTTGAGGGAGATGTTATTGTTATACACGAGGGTTGCTGGAACTGAGCCCGCTCTGTCATTTGAGTGTATGCGTCATGTCCAAAAGCTGTGTATGTGTGTGTCTGTTCTACGCCACAGTTGCTGCTTTTATAAATCTGCCTTGGCAATGGCTTCCTAAAGCGGATGCTGCTTTGTGTTCAGGTGACTACTACATGGTGAAGAAGTTACTGGAGGAGAACCGACACGGCGAGCTCAACATCAACTGCGTGGACGTGCTGGGCCGCGACGCCGTCACCATCACCATCGAGAACGAGAACTTAGACATCCTGCAGCTTCTTCTGGAGCATGGCTGCCAGGTAGTAAACACACACACACACACACACTCACGTGCACACACACAGAGAGTGAAGTGTGGATTGTTTTGGCGTTTAATCTGCTATCTGAGAGCTCGAACTTGTTGTTCCTGTGTAGGCGACGGATGCCTTGTTAGTGGCCATAGACTCGGAGGTGGTGGGAGCTGTGGACATCCTCCTCAACCACAGGCCGAGGCGATCTTCCAAGCCCTCCATTGCTGTTAGTCACCTCTCATTGCATCTTAATAATTCTCTTTCAAGATTAGACACTCTAGATGCAAAAAAGCAGACAGATTAGTTGATCTTTTCCTCTGCATATTTCTTTCAATTTCTATCCTCTTTTAGAAACTGATGCAGAGGATCCAGAACCCAGAGTACTCCACCACCATGGACGTGGCTCCAGTCATCCTGGCAGCCCACAGGAACAACTACGAGATCCTGACTATGCTGCTGAAACAGGACATCTCGCTCCCCCGGCCCCACGCTGTAGGCTGCGAGTGCACGCTCTGCAACGCTAAAAACAAAAAGGACAGCTTAAGACACTCCAGGTACAGCACAGGCCACCTCTGGAGCAAATGTAAAATTGTAAACATAGCACTGATCTTAATCAGAAGACTAGTGTTGAGCTGAAACCATAACTCTTAGCTTTGACATCGCTTTGGTCTTGCCTTTGTGTTTTTAATGGGATGATGTTTTGGCCTTGCTCTGGTATGTAGGAGCTTTAAAACAGCTATGAATCAACTGGTGTGTCCAGTGAGGTGTTCAGGAAAGGTGAAACATTAAAGTACCTTGTTTTGATGATTGCAGTAGTTTGAAAATGTCAACTGAAGTATCTGGAAAGAAATGATTTAGTATCAAATGCATTTTTGACAGCACCATGACTGCTTACAGGGGACACCTAATGCTGTCTGTTATTGAGTTCTCCATATTTAGGTACAGAAAGCCAGCAGTTGGTTTGACAGTATTGACTTAAACATTTAGAAGTAGGGATTTTGCACTGAAACAAAACTTCACTATGTGATCTACTTTAAAGGGAATTTGCAAAACCTGCAGCATGTCCTCTTGGGAAGTAGTGGTTCTTGGTTTTAATACCAATTTACACTTGCAGATGAAATTTTGTCCTCTGTTGAGAATTCTCTCTGTCAGGCAGTGCAGCTTCCCACACAGCAAACTAAATGAATCAGTCTGCAGTTTGGCTGGTAAACAAAAGAGGTCAAAGCAGGGACAAATGAAGCAGCAACAATATAAGGCTGAATGTTTGTTCCTGGATTTTCATTTTTCCCCCCTCTTCTGTGCAGCTCTTTTTTGTCCTGTTTCTTCCCTCGATATTTCACATTTTTATCCCCTTGTCGACCTCGGGATCAGATTCCGTCTGGACATCTACCGCTGCCTGGCCAGCCCCTCTCTGATCATGCTGACAGAGGAAGATCCCATTCTCAGGGCCTTTGAACTGAGCACAGACCTCAAGGAGCTCAGCCTGGTGGAGGTGGAGTTCAGGTATGATTGCTATCAGCTGCTGCACATCCATCCGTCATGTCAGTGCGAATGTATCAAATGTCTTTGCACACAAAGACAAAAAGAGTTAAAGATGTTGCACAGGGACAAACATATATACACACATGCACAAACCCTTTTCCTGTGTACCCTAAAGCAGATAAGAGTCATTTTGTCTTTCATGTGTTCTGATTTGATCTAATTTTTTTACTGCAGGAATGATTATGAGGAGCTGGCGAAGCAGTGTAAGATGTTTGCCAAGGACCTGCTGGCTCAGGCTCGCAACTCTCGAGAGCTCGAAGTGATTCTCAACCACACGTCCAGCGAGGATCACATTGACAAAAGAGGCTTGCTGGAGGAGCGCATGAACCTCAGTCGACTCAAACTCGCCATCAAGTACAACCAAAAAGAGGTGAGGCGAGCAAAGTCTGCAACTTCCTGCACAGTCCATAGCAAGCCAATCTGTAACAGTTTAGTGTATTAATTGATCATTTGATTCAATAACTATCAGTGGATTGGAGAAGGGAAAACAAGTTAGTACTTCCTTACTCGTTATTAATGACCTCCTTTTTCCTGGAGTATATCCGGGACTTATCTGCTCGAGCAAAACATGTGCTGGTCTCTGTGAAATATGAGGTTGGCAGGAGAAAAAGCTTCCTCTAGGCAACGGCAGTCAAAGACAAACTAAACCTGGAAGTTTGAAGCCGTGGAGCAATTTACAGCCGGGATGGCTCAGTGTGAAGAGTTTGCCTCATATATCACAGTGCAGCTAGTGGCAGAGAGTTGTTTCCTATTGGAGTTATAGCCTCTTAAGGCTGCAAATCAGAGAAATGCTTCCTCATTTTTTTCATATTTTGGGGCTTGTGGTTGGATTTTTATTGCAGAGAGAAATTGACATGTTTATAGCTGACTCAATGACAGAATCTGCCTGCTGGCATCCTGTTTGGCAGATTTTGTTACATATTTGTTAGTCACTCAGGTTAGCCATTTCCTCACGTTCCTGTCTTTGTGCTAAGCTAACAAACCGGCTGCAGCTTTATAATGATAAAAGAGAGATGAGAGTTCTAGCAGGACTCTAACTTTAGCCAAAAAGCTAATGCACGTATTTTCCAAAATGTTGAACCACTCCTTTAAGCTAATGAATTTAACTTATTGGCTTAAAAAGAAAGAGATTTGACTCAATTTCTCCTCCTTATGTGCTTCTTTTGCAGTTTGTGGCTCAGTCCAACTGTCAGCAGTTCCTCAACACCGTCTGGTTCGGAGAGACGGCGAGCTATCGGCGCAAACACACCTGTCTTAAGATAGCCACAGTGCTAACGGTGGCAGTGCTTTGGCCACTTCTTTCGGTCTGCTACCTTCTGGTGCCGCGCTCCCGCGTGGGCCAGATCATCCACACACCCTTTGTCAAGTTCATCATCCACAGCGCCTCCTATTTTACCTTCCTGCTGTTGCTCAACCTGTACTCTCTGGTTTACAATGAGGGCAAGAAAAACACGATGGGTCCTGCGCTGGAGATGATAGATTACCTGCTCATCCTCTGGATTATAGGTCAGTTTCTTTACTCCCTCCTCAACTCAACTTTCATGCAATAAATGTCTGTATGCTGTGTATGTTTATGTTGCAACCATAATGTAGACAGCTAATTCTATAATTGAATTACCATTCATCTCATGATGGGCACAACAGAACCAAAGATAGAGTAAAAATTCAATTACAGAATGCAGAATTTAATAGAAAAATGAGGCATAGCAGAGTGAAAATGAGAGATTCCTGTTATGGTCTGGCTAAAGTCCAGTCTCGTGTATCCTTAATCCTATCAGGCATAACATGACAAATAGCTCTTTCTATGCTAAATGACAGAAAGCCTGGCTTGACTGGATTAAATCTGTCAGCTCTCTTCTAATTGAGCTCTATAGAAAGAAACCGCAGCTTCTTCTCTCTCCCCCGTGGCCCATCTGAGTGCTGGTATCGCTGGACTCAGCCCACATACATTCAAAAATATATTTGCACGGGGCCAAGCACATGCGCACAAGTTGTATGAGGCTGGATAGTGACAGTTAGAAATTGACCCTGTCTCTCTCTCTTTCTCTTTCTCTCTCTCTCTCTCTCTCTCTCTGGGGATTTGGCCCCCCTACCTTCCCCTTCTGCCAAGAAACCATTAGCATGATCATTCAATCCCTTTAATGGCCCTGCCCTCTCAGCAGATATTTGTTTCATGGTTGCAGCATCCTTCCTCTCTCCTCCAGACACAAAGACATCGTAACCACAGCTCATTGGTCGAGGTTTCATCACCAGGTTTATAAATCATCCCAATAACTGCACCTGACAGGTTATAAAAGGATGTAGACACAATTGATTTCTATTATTCAATGTTATGAAGATGCTTGTAGGGTAATTTGCAATTTATTTGGTTTATTGCAGGAGTGAGATCAGTAGTTGAGTCATTAGACAGAACTGTAATGGGTTTTTCCATGGGCCGAGATAGCTCACTAGAGGGGGAAAGATTCCTTAAGTACTGCAAAAGAGCAACAGCAAAGATCAATTTTTATTAATTCACTTTTTTTTTCATCATGGCTACCTCAGTGCAAAACAGCTGCACTGCAAGATGTGATGCAGTGGTGCAGAATTCACTCTCCAGGGTCTCTGCAAGACTAGTTAAATAACAAGAATGAGATTTGCAATGCAAATGTTATCAGGATGTAAAAGGGAGCTATTAACGTCAATACATGTGGTGCATATGTGCAGACAGCACTCACGTGTCAGACAGCAGCTTTTCATTCCTCTTCTCTACATTACCTTCTCTTTCTCTCGCGTTATCTCCCTCCTCTTTTCTCTTTCCTTCTTTTCCCCCGCGCCAGATGTCTCACATTAATGTGGAAATCAGATGCTGAAACTATAAGTGTGTCTGACTCTACACACTGGGCTACATGCATCTGTGTGTCATTGTGTGTCTCTGCTCATCTCTCCATTAGCGGAGGAAGTACTGGGATCTTTTATGTGCTTGCTTAAAGGTTGGGTAGGCAGTTTATTTTTGGTGTTATTGGGCAAAAAATCCATAATAACCTTTTAGCATATTGTAATTCAGGTGGTTTGAAAGAATACTAGACTTCTGCACCTCTTCTTCTCTTCTTCTGTATTTAGATAATTCCGACCGTGATGGACACTTTTCCGCCAATAATGGGTCAGTTCACAGAGTACGTGTTCCTATTAGCTGCTCTGCCCTGTGATTCTTGGCAACAGCTGATGTCTCTACAAGCTGATTAATTGTTGAAACAAATAATGTGCCTTATGTTCTAAAAGTGGCCTCTGGCAACTTGACAAGCTGAGTTGCAGGCGACACTGTCAGCCGCTTTGAGTTGAGCTGAGACGGACCAGTTTACACTGCTACAACTCTCCCTGCAACCGTTTCATCATGTTGTAAATGTTTGTTATAAACTGACCTTAAAAGAGTGAATGTCAACAAACAAAATAAAATGACAGCCTGAGCAAAAACAGGGAGGAGAGTGTGCATGGGAGTTGTTTTCTTAGGAGCCTCATGCTACAGCTATCTTGATTTCCAGACATTGCCTATCCCGGCTTTAAGTAGCAATGCTGGAAAGTAACTAGTAACTTAAGTTATAAATACAAATAGTGGAGTAAAAAGTGCAATATTTACCTCTTACATTTAGTGGGGTAGAAGCATAAAGTACTCACGTAAATACAAGTAGTTTAACAGTACGGGAGTAAAAACACTTCGTTACCACCACTACATCTGTGTGCACTTTCATCTCTGCTTAAAATTCAGTCATTCGTTATTAAAGTCCAAGATCTTACCAAACAGGCAAAATAAATTACATTTATTCAGAGAGAAAAACAATTTAGGTGTGAGACATATTCTGTGATTTTTGTGTTCTTTTTGCTGAAACCATGGAAACCAGTAACAAATCAATCACATTTAATCTCATGAAATCATTTCTGATTCAAGGCCTAGAACATGCGTCATTGTGCTTTGACTTGCAGCTGGAGTCAAGCTTTTATTCTTCATTTTATTGTCCCCGCTGTTCGTTTAGAATTGATAACATTCCACTTGGACACAAAAAGACACAATAACCATCTTTATTAAATTCAGCACACCTCCGTAAATCACACAGATGGCATATTTGCAGCACATCAATCTCTGATTTGTGCCTAATACATTCCTGTTTCCCCTTGACTCCCTCTGTGAGATGTCTTCAGGCTGAATCTGGAAGCGATTTTAAGATGCTAGGTATATCAGCGTAATGCCTTTCTACCAGTGGTGTCTCTGTATGTGTGTATGTGCTGATAGTAAATACCTGCTCTCCTGCAGGGATGGTGTGGTCAGATGTGAAACGTCTGTGGTACGAGGGGCTGGAAGACTTTCTGGAAGAGTCAAGAAACCAGCTGAGCTTCGTGATGAATTCCCTGTACCTCGCCACCGTCGCCCTCAAGTTGGTGGCTCATAGCAAGGTGCA
>JAQFJA010000013.1:8808412-8818540 GCA_029874485.1 Naso brachycentron | reverse complement strand
CTCTGACAAAATGGGCAGTTCTGTGGCGCAAAATAAATGTGAACATGTGTTGTGTTCATTTAACCTCTTTGATTCCTCCCTAATTTGTACCCAAACATTTAACTGCTGCCAGCTTGTTTAATACTTTTATGCATTACTATAAAACATTGTCTGGGCCATTAATAGGGTTCAAATAAGGTTTTTAAAGTTCGGGAAACACCTAATTTTAACCAATATGTTTTTTTAAGGTTAGGAATATGCCCTCATTTAAATGTAATTCTGGAAAAACTTCCAATTTCACATGGAACTAATAAAGGATTATTTTCAATATAATCTGGTGATCCACTGACACAAGTGCTTATGTAAGTGGAAAATATTTTAATATTTAAATGAAACAATTCTGTTATCACATTTGTTTGTCACCTGGTGTCTCTCAAAAGATGCAGAAGGAATGTTTAAAGTGACTCACAAGGGCGCCAAAATGAAAAGAGGGTGTTTTTTCATTACAGAGTTTTTCCATTTTTTCCATCCTGCTTACTCTAGAAATTAGCAAGCATTAAATAGTCATGATGACAACATACAAAAAAGTTGGACCCTCTGGATAAAAACAAACTGATTGTTGTGGGTGCATTATAATACTTTAGATGTCGTGATAAAAACTTTGACAGTTGGTGCGTTTTTGATTTAAAACCTTGAAAGTGCTTGAATAGTGCTTAAATTTTAATCCTGAAAAGCTGTACCATCACTTCATTGATTAAACATGTTTTTACCAGTTAATGGATGGTTTGTTTGTTCTATTCTTTTCCTAGTTGAAGAGCAATAATCACCATCTGCTACTGTGTAAACTGTAAATGTTTGTTCACGCAGTAAAACTGTGCCGGTAGCATCTTAAAGCTACATAGGTTTCATCTCATTCTGCTGAGCAATTTCATGTGGACAGTCAAACACTTATTTTACAACATGGTCAAAAACTCACATTCATGTTATGTCATTGTTTTTCCAGCTTCTCACGGAAGCCAAAAATCTGGTTTGCATATTTTTTTTCTACTCTCTCTTCAGCAAATCTCAGTGCCATAGGTGTCACTTTTTATCGCATCTTCCAGCCAGCTGGCAGAGAGAGACTGCGAAGCAAGCCAACGTCTGGCTTTGTGCTGGCAGAAAATCACTTTTCCCCGTGCGTGACTTTATTACATAAAGGTATGCAGTGAGGTCAGTCTATTTGTAGAGATGCCTTCCTGTCATTAAGCCGAGGTGCTGTTTGCGGTTGACTTATAAAACACTGAGATGCCCTATGGATTGTCATCAGGCACTTTTCAGCTGCAATCTCCCCCATCTTCCTGCCTCTAGCCCTCTCTTCCTTCCTCTCCCCCTCCTCTTCGCTCACTCCCTCTGTGACCTCACCGTCTGGCCTGGCAGGATGGAAAAATTATTAGCTTTGGAAATAGATGTGGCTGTGTGTCCACGGCTGCACTCACACTCACATGGCAGACACACCTACCGGCTAATGCACACGTGCCCCCACATTTCCACACTCTTGTGATATGTGAGTGTGCAATTCAGCTGCAGCCAGACGAGCTGCTGCTCACACACAGACTGTGAGCGAGGCAGTCATATGTGGGTTGCGGTGAGGTGAGTTTCTTTGATGCCGTCCTTCCTCAAGAGGCCTGCTCACATTTCTGCCGGGTAGTGCCCCCTGCTGAGGTTGGAAAGAGTGACTGAGAGTGTGTGAGTGTGTTCTGAGGGCATCTAGCAACACCAGTTGTACACACAATGAACTCACTCATGGCCCAGACTTAACCTCAATGACTGTATTAGTTTCCCACGTAACTGATGACACACTGGGAGGCATGTATGAGGGTGTGTGAGGGAGGGACACACAAGTTCTGCCTTAGTTCACTACTATATCAAATTTTAACCAGATTCTAAGTGTTTATTAGTACAGTCACTCTGTAAAGGTGTAGTATATCTGCTTGATTTGTATATATTATATTATTAGATGTTTTTGTCCCACAATGCATTGCACAAAGAGACTCAAAGGTGCTAAAAACTCAAATGTACAACATTATTGAAACTGGGAACATTGTTGAAATATGTTGGTAAACTAAACATTTAGCCCTCTGCAAAATTTAATTGGAAGTCAAGTCTTTTTTTTTTTTAACAGGAGTTAAATAACAAATGTTACAGTGCTTTACATTTTAATTTAAAATAATTAAAATGAAAATGAACACCTAAATAGCAATGTTGGAATTATATTGTTCTTGATTCCCATTGGTGCACACTTGGCCTAATTTCTTGTTAGAATTAAATGCTAAATTCCATAAAATATTATATACAAAGAGTAAATAGTAATGTGGGCGATGCTGGCAAATATGTAGCAAGATGCATAATTGATACGTTTGCAGCCTAAGGCAGAAGGAGACAAGTTAGAGAGATCTTGGTACATGCACGTATTGTTTAACTCTTTGGGTGATTATGCGCAAAGTTTGAGATTTATAACTTTTGTGGTATTTATGTTTTAGGTTATTGAGTAGTGTAAGTCAGAGCTGTCTGAGAAAAAAGGAAAGTATTGGCCTTTATGCAGTCATCCGCCGCCTCCTACTCAAAGGCTCAACCAAGGAGGTCTACGAGGACATGTAGGCAACACAAGGAGAAGATGCCCCTTTCTGCCGCATGACGAAGAAGTGGGAATCCGAATTTAAACATGGCAAATGAAGATGACTGCATGAAGACCGATGTTATTCATTTTCTAACACTGTGCTGACCTGCTGTATTCAGTTACCTAAAACGGAAACACCACAAAAGTTGTTAACTTCAAACTTTCTGCATAACCAAACTGCATATACATAGATTTGCTGTATAATTCATGTGCTTCGACCTTATAAATTACCTGTCGTACATGCTTTACTTGACTATCTAGCAGAAGGTGTTTTCTTGCATGTACATATATGCATTTTCTGTGGAATAGACCACCCTCCAGTCAAGGTTAAGAGCTCCTGACCTGCTGCATTCCTGCAGTGTTTGTACAGTAACTAATTTAGGCTAGCTGTCAGGCAGGGCAAGCAGGGAACACCCTCAGCTCCTAAATCAGACGTGTACAAAGTGGTAGAGGAATACACTGGAGGGATTTAGACATGACAAGAGAATGAATCAACCTAATAGACTAGCCCGGTCTCCTCAAACAAGCTTTCTGGGTTTCAGTGCAAACATCCCAGTCGCCATTCACCTTGAGGGGCAGGGAAAGTGGTCATCCCTCACACCAGACACTGTGTGTGTTTGTTTTGCAAAGCCAAGTGTGCTCTGACCTTGTTTGAGCATCTTTGGGTCCTAGTAAACAGATGAGCCACTCAGGTCTATAGATAGTTGCCTTCAAGGGTCGGAGAAGACTTTCTCTGTCATCAGGCCCATTTTTTGACATTTTCTCTGTTTGTCTGTCCTCCCTCAGGTTGGGTGAGAGTACAAGAATTAACCAGAATATGTGTCTTTTTCCGCTTTCCAAGGGATTACTGCTAAACAAGAACACAGAGAAGTGGAAATTTTGCTTGGATGAGATACTATTTAAAAAGTACCAAAACATCAAACTTGAGTCAAAATATAGACTTGCTACCTTGCTTAAGTTTTAAACTTAGGAAGAAAAAAATGTGTAAAGATCTAACTCTTAAAATTTAACTAATACTGCTGACTTAAATTGAAATATAGTTTGTTCTAAATGTAAATATTAGAAAATAAAAATACCCAGTGGGCTGTAAAGTAAAAAGACCAGCCGTTAATTATTTTATTTATTTATTTATTTATTTTATTTATTTATTTTCTTGTTAGCTTTGTAAGATTGTTAAACTTGACAGTATCAACTGTAATTTCACAAACAAAAACAGTATTGCTGCATTTTCCTTACATTAAAGGACCGTGCTGCTGTTGCTTCATGTCCACATGCTAATATTCGAGCTAGGAATGCAGTACTTGAAAGGAACTATTTTTCCAGGCGTAATAACTTTAGTCTCAATGGCTCCCAGCTCTTCTCTCTCTCGCTAAGTGATTTTTGTGCATTTAAACACAGACATTCTCTTTAGAAGAGTGAATTACCATGACCTAGCAACTGTCACATGTCCTATAGTGTTTCTATACCCTGTTTAGACATGAATGGCAGTGGATGGGGTTTAAAAATACAGTCTGAGATCGATTGGTATTATAGTATGTAAATGTTTCATCATGAATGATGAACTTACATAAAATATCCAGTCTTGTGTGTTAATGCTAGGGAGTCTTCTTCCACAGAGTCCGCCATGTTGTACTGCCATGTTACTACAGTAACCCAGAATGAAAAAATAAAACACCAACTCTAAAGAGGCTCTTTTACTTTTTAAAGTTTTTATTTAAGCCAGTTTCATGGCTGTTGTAGGTTCTCCTAAATGCTTTGAAGGGGAGGATGAGGGGAGGGATATTCAATCAGATGTCATCTGCAACTTCACCACGAGATGCCACTAAATCCCACAGACTGGGCCTCTTGTAAGATTATCAAGAAAATCTGGCACATCAACAGCCCTGCAGACAGTATCACAGACATCCAAAAGCTTGTGACTGAAATTCTAAAAATGTTTAGGCCAAGATAATACCCTACCTGTAACACATTGAGTTCTCACTTGGTAACAATCAAATTAAATTCTGTAAGGATCAGAGAAACTTCCTTTCCGGTCAGGTGTCATGTTTTCCAGCTAGTCCTCTTCGTGGTTAATGAGGATTACTGGGATTGCTGGCAGCAAACAGGCTATGAGAAAAAAAATGACTCATGTCTACTTAATAAGATCAGATCAAGCAACACAGGATTAACAAATATTAACTTTTTTTTTGTTTTTTTCAGATCTCCATGGGTCAAATGCTGCAGGAGTTTGGAAAGTTTCT
Organism: Naso brachycentron; assembly: GCA_029874485.1. Lineage (NCBI taxonomy): Eukaryota > Metazoa > Chordata > Actinopteri > Acanthuriformes > Acanthuridae > Naso > Naso brachycentron. Next base: position 8,813,665 of record JAQFJA010000013.1, on the reverse strand, counting down.
GGGCCTCTTCCTGCTGGTGTTATTCTCCTTCACCATTGGACTCACTCAGCTTTATGGAAAAGACCAGAAAGACCCCGACAAGAATCCACCCAAGGACTGCGAGGGCATTTTCTGCCCGCAACAGAGCAACGATGCATTCCACACGTATGGGCCAACCTCAGTCTGTCATTTTGTAGTGATGGGGCAGAATTAATACAGTTGATAAGGACATCGAAGTGTTACTGTTTCAAGATTTAACTGTAAAGTGATATATCATTAGAGTAAGATTTTTTAGTTATATTAGGAAATGTATCTGAAAGACTTGTGGCTTACATGCTTCTTCTCTCACAGGTTTATGGGGACCTGCTACGCCTTATTCTGGTACATCTTCTCCTTGGCACATGTTGCGCTCTTCGTCACTCGCATCAGCTACACAGAGGAGCTGCGCTCTTTTGTGGGCGCCATGATCATCGGCACTTACAACATTGTGGTGGTGATTGTGCTGACCAAGCTGCTGGTGGCCATGCTCCATAAAAGCTTCCGACAAATTGCTGTAAGTATTTAGAACTTTAAGCACAGAAGGACTTTGTTTTCAAGGCTGTCAAGGGTAATTTGAGTTGAATTCAAAACCGAAATTGCAACTGTTTGTAGTTAATTCACCCAGAAATGTTACACAGATGTTGCTCTTTCCCTGCTTCCAGTTTTCTCCTTTTTTGAGTAACAGTTTGATTTTAATAATGCCACGTAAAACAACTTCTTGTCAAGGTTTTGCAGTTTCAGGTTTCCTCTCTAAATGGAGAACAGTGTGTGGAAGTTTGTTCTCAATGTTCTTGTCGACTTTTGGGCTGTAGAATCACGAGGATAAAGAGTGGAAGTTTGCTCGGGCCAAATTGTGGCTAAGCTACTTCGACGACAAGTGCACTCTGCCCCCCCCCATTCAACATCCTCCCTTCCCCAAAGACTGTCTGCTACCTGGTGACCAGCATGAGCAAGTGGATCTGCTCGCACACCTCCAAGGGCAAAGTGAAGAGACAGAACAGCCTCAAGGTAGGAGGTTGAAGTAGTGGAAAGATGGCTGCCAGTCCATGTTTGATTATTTACTGGAAGGCCATCTCTGCCTACTGTATTTCTTATCAATCTGAACTCCTCACTGTGTTTTCATGCAGGAGTGGAAGAATCTGAAGCAGAAGCGTGATGAGAACTACCAGAAGATCATGTGTTGCCTGGTTCACCGCTACTTGACCTCCACGCGGCAGAAGATGCAGAGCACAGATCAGGCCACGGTGGAAAACTTGAACGACCTGCGCCAAGACCTCTCCAAGTTTCGCAACGAGATGAGGGACCTGCTGGGCTTCCGGACCTCCAAATATGCCATGTTCTACCCAAGGAGCTAAAAAGACTAGATATCTCTTCCTTCATCCCCTCTCCTTTTGACAAAACCTCTGCTTCTCGTCTGTCTGGGATGCCGTGTGACCCGAGCATGTCATAAACTCTGCTCCTCTGAGTCACAGAGGCAGCTTTTAAACCTGAACCTTAACTAGAAACATATATACTCTCCACCAAAGCCTCCAGACTCAGGCCCCCTATCTATTATTATTCAGCTATTCTACCTTTTTTGTAAATAAAGAAAGCCATTGTTTTCAACAGAAAGACAAATAAAAGTTTCTGGAAAAATACGACCTTCTTTAATGGCGTAAGGAGCTAATTTTTGCTAAATACAAAAGCTGCTTTTGGGATTTGAAGTTACTTGTTGATTTCTTTGGCCACTCAGAAGGTGAGAGCCAGAAAACTGTCAACAGTTCAGCCAACTGCCCCGCAGTCTGGTCCACGTGAGAGTCACATTACACACACCTGATCCACTCTCCTGCTTAGCTGAGCATAGCAGCCTCAGCTGAACAGAACAAAAATATTTCTTGAAACATTTCTTGGTTTCCAGCTGAGCATTTTTAGACAAAGATAGATGAACAAAAGGAAAATGTTAAAGGAGCTTTATTTGGGAAGATGAAAACATCAAAATATAAATTATATTCACAGACTTTTTCATATGAAAATATTTTTCATCTCATACCTCAGCCTTTAAAAACAATGTAGGTATGTGATGTATGCTGATGACGGTGCTTTGCATCTGTAGACAAACTGAAGGAAAGCGCTTTAGCTAGAAAGGTCCATATTTGTTTCAGATGAAACCAACATAAAAATCTTTTACAAAGAATCATGTATATATTAAATATTGCACTTTTTATCACCATTTACAAGCTTCCTAATCCTTGCCATTGAAACTGAACCAAGAAAATTTACTTCATGCTCTTGATGCAATCATTAAATCTCCAACATTAGCTGTGACAAATCTCCTGTGGATTTTAATCAAGCGTGTGAAATTTAAGACGATGCTGCCAGACATTTTTTTTTAATGCAGAAAACATAATAAATCCTAATGTTTATTCACGTCATGCTCTACAGCCTCAAATGGAAAAAAAGAAAATTAGAATATGTAAAAACACTTTATATTAAACTACACATATTAAGTGTTAACTAGTTCCTGTAAGCATGCATAAAAGTAACATAGTGGCGCTTTATTAGTAATAATAAAGCACTTATTAATGCTTGACTCTGCATGACCATATTCTACAACTACTAGGCCATTAATCAAGAGTTTTAACTGACTAAACTGCTTAATTACTACTTATTGTCGTAGGAAGGGAAGGAAGGGGGTTTTTCTTACATAAATAATGATCTAAATAATAGGGCACGACCGATACATTGGTTTTCTGATATTATTGACCGATACCGATATACTTTGGTATTAGCGGAAATGCACCAATATTGAAACTGTTCTGTAAGGCCAGTGAGAATTCTTGGACTAGTGATTCAAAATGATGTAATTATGTAGTTTGTCCTGCAGAGGGTGGTCTGTTATCCAGAAATTCCATATCGATTGAGCCCTACTAAATAATAACACTAATATTACACTTACTCTAAGCTCTAAAAACTTTAAATCATCCAGAATAAGGCATTAGTAACTTCTTCATTATGACTATTAAAGAGACAACATGCTACTTATATGTATTTTAAAAATAAACTACTTATTTGTGAATATGTGTACCTTAATATAAAGTGATAGCGTAATTTTAAACAATCTGAGTAGTGTTTCATATGATGAAATTTTTCACTGTGAATTTAAACTCTGTTTTTAGCCTCTGCTTCTGACAGCAGTTTCATTCCCTGCTCTGAGCGTGAGAGGAATGTGAGCATGCAGTGTGAGAACAGGCTGAGAATACGGATGGAAATTTCAACTCATTTTGTTGTTGATTAATCTGAGGTTGCCAAACAGACTAAGTGACTGTTCTTGTAATGGAAGACAGAGTCAAAGAACTCACTGTAATGTCGTGTTGTTTAATTTAAAAACATGCAATGCGCAGTAAAAAGGAGAAAGACAACAATCTGAGTTGTCCCAAATAAATAAATCATGTAGATTTTAAGTTTAGTGCTGGCATTCAGATTCAGCTGTGTTTGTGTTGTTGCCACAGATAATTTTATTTTGTTTTATGTTTTTGCTTAATTGCTTCCATCCACAGCTGAGCGTCAGGCACACCTGTTCAGTGGAAATTCTCGAGATCTCAGCACCGCTTGTTTTTCAGAATGTTGAGCACTTTCTGGTTCTTCGTCTTGAACGCCATCACAAAGTGATGAGGGGCGATTTTACCCCGGCCGTCCTCGTCCACCTGGCCCATGAAGATGTAGTTCAAGCCTGGTAAGGTCACACAAAAAAAACCTGAATGCAGTGGCGGAACGGCAGAGACATTCAGGAAGGCCACATATCAGAATCTCCACACGGCAGGTCTGTATACCATATGTTTATATGCGCACATATAAACATATTTAATGTTGCATTGACTGTTTGGACAGTGAGTTCTGCCGCTCACCTCACACTGGGGCGAGCTCTATCAACTGAGCGCGACAGCACAGCAAAGGAGGCAAACTCAGAGTCATAGGTTACTGAAAACAGTCAACCAGGAACTGCACTCTGATTATCATCCTTTAGATGATGATGATGGTGATGATGCTTTGGATTTTTATGATTATTTGTCAAAAAAAATTTATTCTCAAGGACTCTGAGCATGTGAAATTTCACAGGTGAACTCACCTCTTCTGATAAATGGACATTTCTTGCACAGGATAATGATCTTGGTGCTCATGGTCTTTCCTGCCTGCTGAATGGCCAGACTGCCTTCTTTATACACATTGATGATGGAGACGGTGGCGTACATGCTTCCTCCTTTCATCACCGCAGTAATGACGGTCCCCGTTATCACTGTCACAGACACACACACAGCGGCAAAGTAATTTACTAAATATTTCATCACATGAAAAGAATTCATGGTAACCATTGCTTAAACAAGGATAAAAACAAAGGATGTAGATGTCAGTTTTTGTATATTTGAACAAAATCATCATTGCTTTGGCAGGTGTTGTTTCTGTGTTTTGGTTAGAGCAACAGCCGAGCTTTACGCAACTTTAAGAAGATGCTGCTAACTCATAAAATTGACAGCAACACTACAAGTTAGTGTTTAGCCCTGCTAGCCTCTCTGTGAGGCTATACTTTGCTAAATGCTAACGTCAGCTTGTTAGCGTGCTCATTAACATGCTAAAGACACTAACCATCTTAGTCTGCCGTGTTAGCATTCCAACATTTGCTACAGTTGTAAGCACTTAGCAAGTAGGCCTACACAGTTGAGGCTGATGGGAATGTTAGTTGTGAGGATGTCAGCGGTTATGCAAGTAATTGGTCACTAACCAAAGTATTGCACAAATCAGATTTATGACCTGATGATGGCGCTAGATGGAAAGCCAGGTCGCTAAGGAAAGTTATGGTGTTATTGTGCTAAGATTTATCCCCAGGGAATCGTGAATGTCTGAACATTTTTTGTCGATCCATCTGGTAAATGCCGAGATATTTAAGAGGATATGAGACTTTGTCTTTGTTAGCTCATTACAATCCATTTCATAGTTAAAATAACGACCAGATACTTCACTAAAAGCCAAAAATGGCAACCCGCTGGTGGCTCTACAGGAAAAGTCATGCAATCACTGAAGTGAATAAGATTCATCATCAGAAGACTATAAATGTCTGTGCAGAATTTCATGGCAATCTAATAGTTTTTGAGATATTTCAGTGGTGAAATCATAGATATAGAACACAATATACTTATAATTCTGTGGGTGAATTAACTGGCCAACAGGGTCATCACGAGAATCACTGCTTGAAAAACGTGC
>JAQFJA010000013.1:8788170-8804667 GCA_029874485.1 Naso brachycentron | reverse complement strand
AAGAAAAGGCATGAAAATTGACAGCAGACTCATAGATACTTCGCACTTTTCCCTTTGTAAAAACCCAGCACCCTCATTACCCACAATGCAACTCAACCACAGACATGTTAGCTGAAGTTTCTGGGTTGTTTTGCTAATAGTGGCTAATGTGGCTTTCAGCCTCAAGCAAAGATTAGGAGAGACTACCAAGATCTGAAAAAGATTATTTTCCCCTCCTACATTATACTTGTAGTCTAACCTAGTCTGAGTCCCCAAAAAATATAAGTAAGTACATTTTATTTATATAGCACCTTTCACATAGAAGTTGGGTATAAGATTCCAACTGGCAAACTGTTTTAGTTGCCATTTCCCTCCCCTTCTGTTATTACTATGCAACTTTCTTGCAGTAGCACTGTTGCTGCATCCTGGGCTTAGCTCCACCTGAGACGACTGTGACTGGTTAAAAGAAATACAAACAAGCTGGTGTTTTTGTTTTTATTTCCCTATTCCATGACGATAACAAGTTGAGCCAGACCTTTCTCCGGCACTAGCACAGTGCCAACGTAGTGTGGAGGGATGTTTGGCTAAGCGAGACTCCTTGAACTCCTACAGGCACTGCCTCAAGTGACATCTCTTGAGCCGGTTTATCAAACTTCATGCTGCTCCATGTGGAGCCTCAGTAGGCTTTGTAATCAGTTTTTAACACATTTTACAAATCACTCCCCAAGATGTGTGAACAGACTGTGATCTGCCCCCTTTTAGGAAGACATCTGATGTTTCTTGTTGTACATTTGTTATGCTTTACTTCACAGTGAGACCAATTTATCCTTATAATCCAACACCTCACACCTTGACCCTATTCAGTGTCAGCATTAATGACCTACTGTGGACACATGGTCGATTCTGGCATCTTTAATCTATTACCAGGTAAGCTGTTCAATAGGCCAATTTCCCTCTTTATTCCCTTCATGGCCACTTGCAATCAAACCTTTACATGCAGCACCTTTTGTTTTTTTAGGAAAAATTCAGTTTGAACATTCTGACCTGGTTCTTTGGTGCCACTATGTGCCAGGAGCAGGTGACACCAGCTGGGTAGTCCTTCTCAGGCCAGTTGGGCGTCTTGAAAGTCCCTGAGGGTTTGTCCAATCTGCCTCCACAGTACTGCTCCCCTGTGAAGTAATGACTTTAGTTATATCCTGGAGTCACCAGGAATAATCAGGAAAAATATCATTCCAGTTCCCTGAAGGAATGTGTCCAGTTCTTATTCAAGATTCTTTCAACTGCAAGAACATTATAGGATCCCTGCAAACCACTTGTCTACCGTAATAGATGCTCTCATTGCCTCCTTTGTCATTATGTGCACCATAAAAAGTAACTCACTTATTAGTCCGGTGCAGTGTTAAAAAAAGGCAACATGCTTGAGTTTCACATCTGAGAAAAGTCGGTTCAATAACGGCACAAGCTGCTCAGCCTGTCAAAGACGTGAATCTCTTGAAGATTTGTAACATACACTTAGATTGGTGTTTCCATAATGTCTAAAATAAGTATGATTTAGTTTAGAGCCAAAAATAGACTCTAAACAAATGTTGCACTGTGCAGTTTTGCCAAAGCGCTGAGACAGTATGGCAACAGTCTACTACCATGCATTGTGCGAGAGCCAGGCTGGCCAGTTAACAGCCATTGTCTTTTACAGCTGTCAGCTCCTTGGTTACAGAGAACCAGCCATTAAAATTCCACCAAAACAGTAGATGAGATTTAGCCGCCCTGAGGAGAGGAGGAGGCTCATTCAGCTCGAGTGATACGTCTGACCTGCGCAGTCTACTGAAGCGCACCAAGAAATGTGAGTGAGAAATTCCACATCATACTGCAAGGAGTGTTGAGATACGTATTCCTCCCTTTTTGTCCACATGCTGGAAACCATAAACCCATAGATACTGACTCAGACTAATGAAGGGTCACTGGTTCTTGCTGAGCAGAAGTAAAAAAAATTTACCTCCTTTTTGTTTTCTGTGTGTCTACTGACCTTAAATGGGATTCACAGCATTATGCAAAAGCTGTACTCCACTAAGGAGGTAAATTTTTAGTCTCCGTCTGGGCATTGTGGTACCATGCAGTGACCTCAATGATGTTAAACATCCTTGTTAATTTACTTTTTAAAGGCTGACCCTCTGCCCAAACAAACACACTCTCAGACTAGTATCAGATTCCTTAATGGGATGAAGTCATGGCCAAGACACAGTCCAGCTTGACCCTTAAGTACATGCTCGAGTTTTGGCAAGATACAGCTGCTGCCTTGCAACCTTAGCACCTAAGTGCAGGGCATCAACAGTGAGAGCAAGCGTGCCAAAACTACTCTTCCACCAATGCTTGCCTACCTCTCTCATGTGGGTGGGCAGCAGAGAAAACAGCCAGGAAGCCACTCCCAGCTGTGTTGGCATCAGATACCATCTGCATGAGCATCTTGTTGCCCGTGGAAACCAAGGCCCCCGGCTTGAACGTCCCACAGAAACGGCCGAGCCTCTGCCCATTGACATGGCCGCTGTAAACATCCACATAGTCGTAGCGGCAAAGGTTGTCGCTCTCCAGGTCGATAAAGCGGAATGAGAGGACCACCACCTTTCCCTCAGGGACCTAAATGGAAATTAAAAGTTAATTTCACATAAATACTACTATTAGCTACTGAAAGCAATAAAATGTCACACCTCCCATGGGTTTTGGCTTGTTACTTTAATGACTCCCAGTCAAACAATCGTTTCCACATGCAACTGCGGAAACTAACAACATATTTAACACTTATGTACGGCAGTCTTCATGCAACTTCTCAACTTGGCTGTGTTTAAATGTACAGAAATGTAATGGAGCCAGTCAGCAAAAGCTGCCATGAGCTATTTAGTGAATGAGTATCGAACTTTTATGTGCAGCTTTTTGGTGTGTTTTTAATTAAAAAGTCAGCTGCCAGTTATCATCATTACTTTGGGGATGGCAGGAAAAGTAAAGCATGTATATGAAATTGGACTCACTGTGATTCTCCACACACATTTAGTATTTGGAGGGTAAACTCCTGGGTACCCCTGGCTCCCGATCACTCCAGACTCCCCTGTAACGTTTCCACCACATGTGAAGGCTGGTCTACAGGGGGAGAGAGAGTGTTTTCTATTTCCCAGATATCAAATGATGATGCGTTAAAACAATAATCATCAATCCCACAAACGTTAACGGCAGCCTGCGGTTGATTTAACACAGATTTTATTTTAATGCGCCACATGTTCTGACTGGAAGCTGCCCAGACTGCAGAATGAATAATCATCTGAATAAACTCCACTGATGCTGCTTCTCCACAGGCTACAAGAGATCCTTCCCACCTTTCTCATTCATAAAGCTTTCAAATTAATTATTAAAAAAAAAAAATGTAAATAAAGGTATACCTCCGCTGAGACTGCGCACAGACCTCTGCCAAGAAGAGTAGACTCCATGCGCAAAAAATACCGTACGTTCTCCACATTGTTGGGTGAACGGAGCAGGCGCTGCGCTTGTTTTCGCTCCGTGGCATGAATGGCATTGTGCTCGACAGCTGGAACGGTGAGGAAAAGTACCCAGGAGTTCCTGCGGGGAGTTTCAGCAACTGCAACTGCAAGCTGGAGCAGATGAATATAGCGTTTGTTCTGCGTGGTAGGAGGGACGGAGCGCAGGCTGCTGTTTTTTTTTCCAAAAAAAAAAAAAAAAATGATGAAGAAGCGCTGGAAGGTAGTGAGGTCCCACATTGGTTTCAAACAGCACCTGGGCTGGAAAAGCTTGAAGGGGGCTGCATGAATAAACTTGACCCAAGAAGTCGTAGTCTATGTGAATGAATGGTTTAGCATTCCAATCAATACATTTGCCTGCGGGTCTTATGCAAACAGCACGGACTTGATAAATAGCTCACACAGGATCACGCAACTCGGTTCCTGCAGTGAAACATACAGGCTACATATTTAGAAGCAAATTCTATCCAGATGTGGGATGAAAGAGGACACCTGTTCTCAAAAATGCAAATTGTGCACCATCTGAAAAATCATTACATCACTGTTTGAAATCACCTTAGGCTGCCAGTCAGAATAATATGCACAGGTAACAGTGATAGACTACTGCTGGATAGAGATGAGATGGATAGAGAGAAAGGGAGGAAGAGCACCACCTGCTGGACTGAATATGAAATAAGCCACTGCTTATTAGCTATAAGATTCACTATTATTTAAATATATCGTTTTAACCGCTTTGCTATGTAAGTGAAATTACCACACAAATTAACACCTTTCATCGAGCTACTTATAAAACTATCTGGTCGATGAAAAGCAGTTCATCTTTTGCCTCTGTATTATAAAAATAAAACAAGTAAAATAGATGTTGACCATGTAAAAAGAGATCACGTTTTGGCTCTCAAAATTGCAATTTTCATGCTCGGTCCTACTTGCGGTTTCTATTTGCATGCAAACAGTAGCATCATCATGAGGCAGAGAAAACAAGTTCAGCCATCATTGTTTCGGTGATTGACTTTGTCGCCTTAAGTTTCACAACTGTCGCTATCTTGCACTCGACGATCGATTTTAGTGTAGCTCCTAAAAGAGATGGCGGACCGAACGCCCGGTGGCTCTCAGAAAGCTAGCGCTAAGGTGAATTTACAGTTTGTTTCTGCATTAGTTAAGTCTTATGTGTTGTAACGTAAACAATGTAAATAATAGTATGCCTGAACAACCTCGACTATTAAAATGTTTGTAGCCCGCGAAAAACAGTATTTAACGTACGAGGCTGCGCGACGTTTTTAGCTGTCTCCGCGCTAAAGCTAACAGTTGGCTCTCCGACCACACTAGCTAATTTAGCTAAGCTATCGATTTAGCCACTACAAGCAGAAATGGGGCAGTTGATACAGAAAGTAATAATGTTCATACAGCTAACCAACTGATACCGACACAGTTAATCTTAAGAACAAAGTTAACTGGATTTATCTGTATTACATTTAGAAATAGTAACGTTAAATTAAATATTTGGGAACTCGGGCCTAACAATATTTCAGGCTTAGCTCCTTGTAACAGTAACTCGGCGCTCAATGCATTCATTCAGCCATTGGCGCTGCAGCAGTTAGGCCTCTTGCTAGCATGCACAGTTGTAGCTTCTTCCCGAAATCGTCTAACTAAATACATTACAGAATATGCAATAAATGCAACGTCGAGAAAGACCATTAGAGGTTTGAGCAGCGAGCCAACCACGAGTGAACACAACCCGCTTCACACTGAAACGGCCCATGTAGCTAAGTGATGTGACGTTCCGGTAATGAATCCCCGCCTAACTTCACTGTTAGCATGACAACTGGCAGGCTTTTGTAATCATCTAAGCAATAAGTTAACAATCGTGAGCAATAGGGATACATAATCATGTCCTGAATGTGTTATATGCACCCAAAATTTAGCGTTTCATTACATGACCATGAATTACCTGCAAAAGGGAACGTTAACCATGCTTTGTTTACGTCTGTAGGCGCTTCTTGAGAGCAAACTCAAGTCTTTCAGTATTGGCAAAATGGCAGTGGCAAAGAGGACACTAAGCAAGAAGGAACAAGATGAAATAAAGAAAAAGGTAAGTTTATTCTTCCGTTTTGAGAATCTTGTTTATTGTCTGTGGAGACTGGAAAAACAGTTTTTAAAGATGCTCTCTGTAGGATTGTTTGTTTTTGTTTGCTTTGACACTGAATTCTCCCCTCAGGAGGATGAGCGAGCAGCAGCAGAGATTTACGAGGAGTTTCTTGCTGCTTTTGAAGGAGGAGGGGAGGGCAAAGTCAAGGCCTTTGTCCGTGGTGGTATTGCAAATGCAACAAAAGGTAAAACATTTGTATTATTTGAATTATGTCTCTCATTGGATTGCATGATATATTAAGGGCTAAGCACACTTCATATCAGGCCCATCCATTACGTTAAAAGTGAAATGTCAAAGTTTTTATTGTGGTATTCTGATGAAACATACTCTCTCTTTTTAGAGGAGGCAGCTGCTGATGACAAGAGAGGAAAGTTGTACAAGCCCAAGTCGCGCTTTGAGTCCCAAACAAAAAGCTTCTTGCCTTTGGAAACCCCACCTCAGTTTTTAGCATTAGACAAAAGACATGTAAGTACTGTCAGAGTCAACAAGTAGCCTCTCTTGTTACTGTTGAAATAAATAATATGCTGATAATATTTCCATAAATATATTTCAGTCTTTGAAGAAAGGAAATGAAAAGGAAAAGAAGAAGAGCAACTTGGAGCTCTTTAAAGAAGAACTTAAACAGTAAGTTTTAAACTCTTCAATATGTTACACACTTCACTTTTTGTAATTATCGGGGATTTTAGTGATTCCCAGATGTTATATTGTAGAATGGTGCAGTTTTGAAAGCAGAAAACGTAGAATGTTTGTATCGTTTTGCACAATATGCTGTTTCCTGCAGAATACAGGAGGAAAGGGATGAAAGACACAAGATGAAAGGACGTGTCAGTCGATTCGAACCTCTCTCCGGCGTGGATGGAAGACGATCATGTAAGTATATTTATGCCTCATGACTGTGTACCATGTACTAACATGGCCTGAAATGGCCCTGCCCTGCACGCCTTCCTCCAGTCCCCCACACCCTTTCTCCACTGGTTCCCTGAAACAAAATTTATACTGCTTTTCTGCTTCTTTTAGCGGATGGTTCTTCAAGAAGAAACCGTCCGTCCAGTGGTAATTTTGACTTAATATAGTGGCTGTGAATATTTTCATCATGCTAAGAAAATAGGTTGTTCTGTCAGACAGCAGGAGGAAATTCTTCTCTCTTTTCTGTCTCTGCAGTTTTGGATGATTGTGCTCCAGGTTCCCATGATGTCGGAGACCCATCCACAACTAACTTGTATCTCGGAAACATCAATCCACAGGTGAATTTGTAGCCAAACATTTATAAAAGTTGAGAAGAGAGGCAATAAAGCAGTGATGAACAGGAGGGCTTCATTTGAGCCTTTTGCTTTGCGACAGGCAGACTCTGAATTTTAAATGGAAATGTGCAGTGTATACTTTTATTTTCAAATGGTTATGTTGTGCAGACATTTGTGCATGTATGAATAATGATATGTGTTTATTTTATAGATGAACGAGGAGATGCTGTGTCAAGAGTTTGGCCGTTATGGCCCGCTGGCCAGCGTGAAGATCATGTGGCCGAGGACAGATGAGGAGAGGGCTCGGGAGAGGAACTGTGGCTTTGTGGCCTTCATGAACAGGAGGGATGCTGAGCGAGCACTGAAAAACTTAAATGGTATAAAGACGTTTCTTTATATTAACAAGGTAGATGACATGCTTGTGTCCTTCCAGTCATTTCATATATTTTGTACTCTCATTACAGGAAAGATGATAATGAACTTTGAGATGAAATTAGGATGGGGCAAAGGTGTGCCCATCCCACCCCATCCCATCTACATCCCTCCTTCCATGATGGAGCACACACTCCCACCGCCTCCCTCTGGCTTACCCTTCAACGCACAGCCCCGGGAGAGGCTAAAGAACCCCAATGCTCCCCTGCTTCCTCCACCCAAAAACAAGGAGGAGTTTGAGAAGGTAACTCAGCATGTCAGCCTAGGATTATGTCATGGGTTATGGCAGTGTTTTGTTAATGCAACTGGTAAGATGTACTGTAAGCCTTTATGAGCAGTCAGTGCAGGCTTTAAACCAAGTTTTTGTCTTGTTGACTCAGTTTAACTAATTTTGCACTGTATATAAGTTGGGGTATAATGAAATGTTAGTGTGTAGAAAATGCTCAGTTTTGCAGAGAGGTGATATGGTTAATGAAAATAGTGTTAGGGTTGTTTGGCCTTTAGTAAACCTGACAGCAGTAAAATAAAGTTGTTGTCTATTTGCACTTTTTAAATGCATTATTTATATTTTTCACCTGTTGCCTTTTAACAATACTCACATTCTATGTTTATTATCTGATGTGACTTCATATACAGACTCTGTCGCAAGCCATAGTCAAAGTGGTTATCCCAACAGAAAGGTACATGTTTTTCTTTTTTTAAATTGGTGTACAAACATAGAACAAAAACATCCCATAATGAAGCTAAAAAGTTTGATCAGTTGATCACTGCATGCTACAGGGGGCTGGTCAGTATGGGTGAGCAATGGTTGAGGCCTTCTTATTAGTCGATAGAATAATACTGACTGACGAGTTTGTTTTGTATTTTGCTCTTTCACACTCCATCACTCATGTTTCTTTTTAAATATGTAGCAAAAACATCATTATAGTGCCTTTTTAATGTGCTGTTTAGAGCCAAATATCATTACTTTAGTTCATCACAGTTCCACTTCATACATCAACATGTAACTGTGTTGTTTTTCAACTCTGGTGAGATGCTACTATGCCACATACACAGTCTGCTGATTTTAGATCTGTAGTTGTGGAATCCTGCTCTCTGACCATTGCTCACACAGACCGGCTACCCCCTTGGCCTCTGTCACTCTATCAGGAGCTCAGTAAATCTGGCCCCTGCCAACAAATCCAAACCTGCCAGTATTAGTCTATATATGACCTTTGACATTGGCCTTGGTGAGCAGCACAAGTTGAACTGTCTGCAGCAGCGAGGGACCTGAAAAGCCTCATGGGATGGATTGGGAAAGTATACTGAATTTTACCCCGCCATTGGTACGATCGGCTCCAATACAAGTAAATGTGATCTGTGTTGTCAAATGAAAGACATCCTTTGTCTTGTTGGCCACTTTAGGTCAATTGTATGCAGCCTGCACCATGTATCTCCCCAAAATTGTCACAAAAGAACTCTAGTGACTCTATTTGCACTGTATTCAGTCTTTACCGACTCCACCAGTAGAAAACATGTGTAGGCTATTTAGGCCTACTGTCCTATTCTGCTTTGGTGTTGTTTCTCACTTCACATTGGTCAGGAGATGAATGGGAATTGGAAGGCACTGTATTGACAGACTTTTTCAGTTAATGCAGTGTCTTTGTCAATGTCTCTCTCCTACTTTTCCAAGCTCTTTCAGCTTCACTTCTGTGAAATTTGAGCTAGAAAGTTTCAGGCAGTGCAATGTAATTGAAACCTGTTGCACTGCAGCCTTAAAGGGCACAGGCATGAACGTGTAACAGTTTACACACGATGAAAAAACAAACTAACATGCACACCTGAATTGTTAGGGTTTAAAAAAAAAAAAAAAAAAAAATTAAATAATTTAAATTGAAAATTTTTACATCTTAATACCACTGGGCACGGCTGCGTCATGTTCTGGTTGTGACACAGTTGCCAGAAGCACTGCCGCAGAGGATTCAAATAATTTTCAAAATAAAACCCCCTGTGCTAACTATCAGGCGTAAATGAGCCGCATAACTATGGAGCCAACTTATCTATACATAATCTCTGTTAAGCCGTGCATGGACACCAGCCTGTGTCAGTACCTGAACCTGATGCAGCTGTGCCCGGTGGAATCAATATGTTAATGTAAAATCATCAGTTGTCATTTAAAGTTTCGATTCTTTGCAGCATTTATGCATTGATGTTATACATTGGCTCAAAGGCATAGTCAGTTAATTTATGCTTGGTCATGTGATACTTTTTGACAGTTGTCTCTATTAAGACGTCTCACCTCATCCTTCACAGTCTGTCAGTATAAATAGATTTCTTTGGATGAGTCATTTGTGACATTTCCACTTGGTATCATTTTTTTATTGTAAGAATTACCGTGGCACTCTGCTATGCTGTGCAGTTACAGTCCACTGTATGTGACAGTAGCAGCTATGCCCTGTTTTGTATGACATGCATCGTGTCTTTTAAAGGCCAACTGTTGGTCGTATCAAGCCACCAAGCATAAATTAAATCTACAGACAGGCTTTTTGTAGTTTTCAAGGGTGCAGCCAGTCTGAATCCGTTTGCTTTAACTGTGTTTTTCTTGTAGGAATTTGCTCTCTCTCATCCACCGAATGATCGAGTTTGTGGTGCGTGAAGGCCCGATGTTTGAAGCCATGATCATGAACAGAGAAATCAACAATCCCATGTACAGGTCAGTGCAACTGCACTTCAGGAATGTTTTACTTTTGATCATTGCAGGACTTTTTAAATCTGCAAAGTTATGATGCATTTGCAGATGTTCATGTTCCTGATTTTTCTCCAGGTTTCTATTTGAGAACCAGAGCCCAGCACATGTTTACTACAGATGGAAGCTCTACTCCATACTACAGGTTTGATTTCTGTCATTAACAATTGCTGGAGTATAAAATCAGCATTAAAGTTTTAGCGAAGTCAGAAACTACATTGCAGAAAGACAAAATGTTCTGTTGTTTTGATATCAACTGTAAATTAATCCTTGCTCAGGGTGAAGCACCGGCCAAATGGCGAACAGATGATTTTAGGATGTTTAAGAATGGCTCTTTGTGGCGTCCCCCTCCTCTAAATCCATACCTCCATGGTCCTTATGATGATGGTGATGAAGAGGAAGAAGAGGAGGAGGGCAGCAAGAAAGGCTGCCTTAAAGAAGAGTAAGAACATTTTCCATGTGATTCATCAGACTGACCTGCTGTTGGTGACCCTGCAGAACAGTATGTTTATGTTAAACTGTCCTTGATGTCTGCAGTGAGCGGGACAAACTGGAGGAGATGCTGCGTGGTTTGACTCCCAGGAGGGGAGACATAGCAGAGGCCATGTTGTTTTGTCTCAGCCACGCAGAAGCAGCTGAAGAGATTGTCGAGTGCATCACAGAGTCTCTCTCCATCCTCAAGACACCTCTTCCCAAAAAAGCAAGACATAACATTGATGCCCTTTCATTAAATGCACCAACAGTGCCCAGAAATATCAAGTTCTGTGGAGGAAAATTTATAGATTAACTCAAACTCTTTTACTTTCCAGATTGCACGGTTATATCTTGTTTCTGATGTGCTGTACAACTCTTCTGCCAAAGTAGCCAACGCGTCTTACTACAGAAAATAGTAAGTTGTTTCATTAACTATGACTTTATTTAACAGCACTCTCCGTGTAAGATTGGTAAACCAGTCACTACTTGAGTTTCACATTCACATTAATGCTCTTACCCTCTTTCAACAGTTTTGAGGCAAAGCTTTGCCAGATTTTCTCAGACCTTAATGCAGCATACAAAGCAATACAGGGCCACCTTCAGAGTGAGAACTTTAAGGTACTGAGCGTCCAAAGCTGGCTTATTTAACTAAATACTCTGAATAATTTATCATTTTGTCACTCAAACTTCCTTGCCTGTTTTTTTTTTCTTTCTTTCTTTGTGGCAGCAACGAGTTATGTCATGTTTCCGGGCATGGGAGGACTGGGCTGTGTACCCAGACCCTTTCCTTATCAAGCTGCAGAACATCTTCCTGGGCCTAGTTAATCTCTCTGCAGAGAAGGAATCTATTGCCATCATTCCGGAGGTAAATAATTTGACAATATCAGAACATTGGTAACGCCCTTATTTCTGTTAAAGTAGCTTGGCTTTAAAAACGTACCCCATTAATTGCTGAAGTCATAGCTTGAATTTTTTGTGCCATCTTTGTCCCAGGTTGAGCCAGCAGAGGACATTGACGGAGCTCCAATAGGAGAGTATGTAGATGGCACTCCGTTGGAGGATGTGGATGGGGTGCCGATTGACGCAGGGCCCATCGATGGGGCTCCTATTGATGGAGCCCCACTGGATGACCTAGACGGTGTTCCCATCAAGCCCATGGAAGAAGACATAGATGGAATACCTTGTAAGTGATAGAGTGATAATGATGATCTCAGTCCAAATGTGCTTGTGACAAAGACTTAAATCCTTATTTTTCTGCTATTTAGTGGATCAGTCCAAGGAGGCAACTTTCAAGGTAGCACCCTCGAAGTGGGAAGCAGTGGACGAGGCAGAGTTAGAAGCCCAAGGTGAGAGACCTTTAAATGGCATCAAACTAAATGTTTTTGTCTTTAGTATTTTCTTAGTGTCAGTTATGCTGTCTTTTTTTTTCCTTAGCTGTGACAACGTCAAAATGGGAAATGTTTGAGCAGCCAGAAGACACAAAAAAGTAAGCTTTGTCTGTTTTTGTGTATGTTATCTTTTAAAGAAATATTCTGGAAATATACCAGTCCAATCATTAATCTTTGGTATAAACTCTCTCCATCTCTAAAGAGCTGATGAAGACAGTGATGATGATGACAGAAGCCCTCGCTCAGAAGACAATCAAAGCTTTTTTAACCCTGTCAGAGATGATTCTGATATTAAGGCTAAAATGTCTGAAATGAATGAAGAGAAACGTACCAAGCTCAGAGAGATAGAGGTATGTAACAGTTGTCGCAAATCATCAGCATATAATATGTTTGGTGTGTTTTAATGCAAATGAAATCTATGTTTGGACTAACTTCCTCCTTTGTATTTTTCACTCAGGTAAAGGTTATGAAGTTTCAGGATGAGCTGGAATCTGGAAAGAGGCCCAAAAAGCATGGGCAGAGTATTCAGGAGCAGGTGGAGCACTACAGGGACAAACTACTACAAAAGGTATTGAGTCGGGCTCCACGGTTTTTATATCAAAAACAGGAATTGTAGTTCATAATTGGGGTCATTTATTGTGTTCCCACCCTGCAGGAAAAAGAAAAGGAGAAACTTGAACGGGAGAAAGAACGGGAGAAGAAAGAGAAGGAGAAAGCTGAGGCACGGTTAAAAGATTTGAAAAAGGAAAAAGAGAAAGAAGACACACCGACAAGGAAGGAGAGGTGAGACGACCAGTTCAGATATCGAGTTTGTCAGTTTATCAGTAAAAGTGTAGGTGTAGTGTGTCTTGAGTCTGCCTCGTAAAACATGGGGTTTCTACTTCCCTATCTGACAGATATTTGTCCTCTCCGGTTGATAGGAAGCGGCGTCACAGTGGCTCACCCAGCCCCACGCGGAGTAGCAGCAGACGAGGCCGGTCATCGTCACCCCGCTCAGAAAGATCAGAACGCTCAGACCGCTCATATTCTAAAGACACATCGTCCCGCTCCTCCCATAAAGACTCCCCGCGATCCAGCAACAAAAAGTCCTCCAAGAGGTAAGACTCTGCGTTCAGTTTTTGGTCAACCTTCCATATCAACAATTTTTTTAATTTCAGTGGGGTTTAGAAGAGTTAGAACATTCAATAAAAATGTCATGTTTGTCCCACCAGATCTCCATCACCTCGCACACCTAAACGATCCAGGAGGTCGCGCTCCAGGACACCCAAAAAGTCAACAAAGAAATCCCGCTCCAAATCAAGGTCACCTCACCGGTCTCATAAAAAATCAAAGAAGAGCAAACACTGACACGTCTTCTCCTCGTACCTCCAAACCAGCCTATTCTCCCCCCTCCCTGTTCCCACTTTTTCTGCACCATGTTGTATAAAAAAATCGACTGATTCGGCAGCTAAAGATCTCTGCCCAAATGTTAATGTATGGACAATGAAGAGCGACAGGTGTTGCATGGATTACCATCTGGTGTATCAAATGGATGGGGCCATTGCTGTTTTATAATGTAGAAAAACAAAATAACGTGCTTGTGTGTCCTGACTCCCCCATCACCTCCCAATGGAATTCATCCATGTGGTAGACCACACCTGTACAGAGTGTGATGACTATAGTCATATTCATGCTGTCATTTTCTGTTTTTGTAGTTCACATTAAAAAGAATTCCTAATAAACAAGTGTCATTTTTAAATTGAACAGTGTGGACATTCAGAAACTTTTAATGGCAGGATTTCAACAAAAGCGGGTTGCTGTAAAATATATGAAACATATTAGAAATCTGTCATTTATATACATTTAGTGTGATCTGGTAGCAAAATTTCTTACAATTTCATAAAAAGATTTGCTTCCTTTCCAACAAATAGTGCTAATAGCTTCTGTAAGGCAAATTTCAAGTTAGTAAAGTTCTTAAGGCGATGTGTCCATTTACAGCTTGGCCTGCGCCTTCTTCAGTTGATCCCTCAGTTCTAGATGAGCAATGGAGGAGAGGTGAACCTCATCTGGCCCATCAGCAATGCGAAGGGTCCGTGCATATGAGTACCTGGGGAAGTATGTGTTAATATTGGCATCAGGAAGGAGATGAATTTAATGCTCATTCTTGTGTGGGGGAAAAAAAACTTACATCTGTGCTAATGGGACGTCTTCAGACAAACCTCCACCTCCGTGAACCTGTATTGCACAGTCCACCACCTTACAGGCCATCCTGGCTGCTGCCACTTTGATCATAGCAATCTGGGAAAAAACAATAACAGTAAATGTACACATTGAAAGTGATGAAATGAGGCACACTAAAAACTGCTCTCCAACTTTATGTATAAATCAAGCAAAATGTGTCTCATAAACCACAGGTTCTCAAACTGAGAGGCGAAGAGCGACTGCACGTGAGGGTCGTAGATGACCAAGAGAAAATATGAAGTGCATTTAGCTGAATGAAAATGATTTTTGTAGAAAAAGAGCAGTTTTCTAATTTCATCATGCAGACCTTTACTCCACTTGTTTTCAGCTTGGCCTTGGAAAGTTAAACTTTGTAAACAGGTTGCTTCCCCTGTCATTGTTAATGATTGATAAGAATTTTAGGGTGAGGGCAGGGTGTGAAGTTTTTACTGATTTTGAAGGGAGACATGCTAGAAAAAGTTTGAGACTGTTGTACGCTGACTGCAAAAACAGTATGCTACAAAGATTAGTATGTAGAATTATAAGGACACAGCATGTGACTGGTTCACCTGTTTGCGAGCAGCGCGGATACCGAGTGTATCCAGGGCATGTGCGGCCTGTAGTGTCAGCAGGCGGGTCTGTTCTATCATGAGACGGCACTCTGCTATCCAGTGAGCGACAACTTCCTGCACACATTAGTAGGTAACACAGGAAAGAGAGCGAGCTGCATTTCAAAATCTGTCCACTAGGTGACAGCAGCAGGAGAGTTTAACATGCTATAGTACCACAGCCCTGAGGATTCTCAATGATGTTGCCTTACATGTTGGTACAGCGTCTTTCCGAATGTGTGCCTGGAAGTAGCTCGCTGGCAGAGCAGCTCCAGTGCCAACTCTGCCAGACCAATGGCCCTCATGCAATGGTGCAGTCTGCCCGGCCCCAGACGACCCTGTGCAATCTCAAACCCGCGACCCTCTCCTAAAAATAAACACACCGTAAGAGCAGGAGGAGGTACCATGAAGTCTCACTGACCTACTGACCTCATACTCAAAACAGTCAACCTAGTATAACTTTACTGTCCAAATGCAATAAAGGAACACTAAGGAATAATATATTTTTATGCTTTTACAGGTGTAGCATGCCACTTGCAAAGAGATTGGTGGAAATTAGGACACAGCACTTTAGTCCCATACCCAGAATAATGTTGGAGGCAGGGACTCGCACGTTCTCAAAGTGCACTTCGAAGTGGCCTCCGTGGATGGCGTCTGAGCACAGAAACAAGGGACAACGGTTTCATTTTTGCAGGAAAGCTCATTTGGCGTGTTTGCATGGAAAGAGGAAATGGTTATTGTGGAAAAGCAAGAAAATATCGATAGCACATAAAGATGTGATGACAGATATGATCTTACCATCCTGTCCAAAAACTGTGAGCGGTCTGACAAGTTTAACACCTGGTGTGTCCACTGGGACGAGGATCATACTGTGTTGGCCATGCCTGAAAAACAAGTTTATACCCAAAGCTTTAAAATACAGTAATGATTTGTTTTAATTTGACCATTATTTCACTCTTTTTTAATTTTTAACCTCTCATTAACCATTTTGACCAGGTTTTTTCAAGCTGCTCTGAATATTTTACAGCTTCCACAGCTGGTGAGAAACTGTACTGATTTATTTTACTCTTCCTTTGCATGTTAGGTTGGGTGTGTGTGTTGTTACCCTGCAAACAAAACAAGAATTAAGTGCGTTACATATCATGGGTGTGGTTTGTTATTTAGAACTGGTAAATGCTAGATTTGTGCAGTTGTTTTTAAACTTTTCTGACATTTCCCTCTTTAGAAACTGGGCACGTTCATGACCTCAGCAACCAAAATTTTTAAATATTCATTATAAACTATGGAGGAAATGACTAAAAAGAAAGGATCTTAACTGAATTTAAGTGAAACAAAACAGCAAACTAACTCGCTGGGAGCCACTCTAAAATTTTAAACCCACTGAATATGAAGATTGGTGCTAATTACAAGTCAGCCCCAGGTTTTACTTACAACAAATGTCAAAAAAATTATATAGATAAAATTTAGACCATGTGATCCGAACCTTGAGGCAGGAAGTCTAGGCAGGGGCGTTAAAATGCAAGTGCTTGCTGGAAAGTACACCCTGTCCACCAACCAAAGTTCATTTCCTGTATTATGGTGGCACAGAGGAGGGTGAGGAGGAAAAAAAGCCTCTAAGGTAAATTACAAAATTATGCCAATGCACCCGGAATCATGCAAATAAAAAACAGAAGAGTAACTTTACTGGTACAACTGGAATATTACTGACATAAATCCAGGAATAATAAAGACTGTGGTCAAAACATGACATGAGAGCCTGAAACGGAAGAGTTTTTTTCTTAATT
>JAQFJA010000013.1:8771834-8783890 GCA_029874485.1 Naso brachycentron | reverse complement strand
TAAGTAATGTGAGTGTCGTTTATACCAAAGTTGCCAGTATAAACAAAACTTTAATCCTCAGTGTATTTTCTTTATTCTTTTAATCCATTTCTTTCACATAAAATAAATAAAAAGCACAATCAGTGATCCAAATGTATACAAAAAGACTGTGACATGCTTTTAACTAGAGGAAAGGAGATGATTAGGGAAATTTAAAATTCTGAAAAGTTTTCTCGTGCTGTTAAAAGTTTGTTTACATCAGTAAGCAATAAACCAGCCTATGTTTTCCATTAGTGATTAATGGATAAATTGACTTGTATCTTATGATTAGTTCCTAACAAAATGTTTACTTTTCATCACTATAATAATCATAATAAACCTGGCAATTGGCCTTTAACTTTAATTTTCTTTCTCTTTTTAGCCTGTAAAGACAAAATATCCCTCATGACCATGTTAAAAACATAGAGTTGTATCAATTTATGATGCAGCCCTTACAAATGAAGCGCAGCTGTTGATGGCATCGGAATATCTGACATATTTCTGCTCCAACGAACAGCTGTTTCAGTCATTTCTGCTCCTCCAATATGAGATAACGAGCCTTTATATAACAAACCTGGACACTTTTCATAAAATGACTGATGTCATCTGCGAGTGTGATATGCCAAAATGATCCTGAGATGCAAAATAGTCTGGTTCCCAGCCAGGAATTATATCATCCATCACGTAGTTTGTTTTTCTGTTAGATTCACAGTTTCCTTACTTCCACTTGTTAGTAAATGGATATAACACAAAATATACTGTATGATAATACCACTACGGGCACTTGGAACTCAAACTTCCAGCTAAGTTTGATCACAATCCTCCTCATGAGATTGTTAGATATTTTTCCAGCCAACAAAAATGATGTGTTGATTGGAGCCAGTCAGAGTTGCTATGCACACCCACATACACATAGTGTGTATTAACCCATCCTCTGTAGAATTCTCCATCTGGATCAACAACTGGATGAATGTCTCACTTCAATGGATTGTCTTGTTGAACCGGCACATACCACTGACAGTAAGAACAACATCCCCGATTTGAATCTGGCCAGAGACCTTTTGACTTTTGTGTAATCCTCATCTTTCCCTCCATGTACTTCCTGTTATACGTGACTTTGACTGTCTCCGACAGGGAGAGTGACATTAATCGGGTGCACATGTGGATGAACGTGATGGTGTGTAGTGGACGTTATCAGTTTGCAGTTTACAGTAAAAGCTGCATCCTGATCTTTTTCTTCGTTGTTGATCATTATCAGAGATTGAGATTAAAGAAGTAAACCAAATACAGATGTAAGTCTGTAGATTGAGTGTCCAACAGAACGCAGACTAAATGGATTAAAAAAGTAAAAAGTTGTTTTGCAAGTTTTTCTCCCAGTTCTGTACCCAGCAGTTATTCAAGCCCAAACACCTTCCGGACAGACAGGCAGGGTTTAAGTTATTAGGGAAATCATGCAGGAGAGATTCCTCTGATGCAAACAGGCTACAGAAAGAACTCCTCTTTCCGGTCTTGCCCTTGCTCTTTAAATCACACACACGATATTTGCAGCAGTTTATAGCTCATATAAAACATTGTTTGAAATTAAAGAAGGCAAAGTAATTTTCCCAATTAAAAATAAAGCGAATGAGACCCTATTTTGAGCATTGTTTTCTTTGTCACTACAGCAAAAAACATGGAGGACTTCTATTATCAAGAGGACGAGGACATCAACTTCAACGACAGCTACGATTACAGTTATGAACACACTGTTTGCGACAAGGAGACGGTGCGCTCTTTTGCCAGGGTGTTCCTCCCAGTCATCTACACATTGGCTCTGGTGGTGGGTGTGGCTGGAAATATCTTGGTGGTGGTTGTCTATGCATCAAAGGTGCGACTCCGAACCCTGACGGATGTGTGCATCCTGAATCTCGCCATTTCAGACCTTCTTCTTCTCTTCACCCTGCCGTTCTGGGCGGCGGATGCCGTGCATGGCTGGAAGTTGGGTTCGACGGCCTGCAAGCTCAACTCCTTCCTCTACAGTACCAACTTCAGCTGCGGCATGCTGCTGCTGGCATGTATCAGTGTGGATCGCTACCGTGCTGTGGCCCGCAACCCAACAGGCAGGACTGGGACTGGAACACGGGCGAGGAGACAGTGGCTCCTAGTCTGTTTGGTGCTGTGGACTGTTGCAAGCTTTCTTGGTCTTCCAGAACTTGTCTTCTCCACAGTGAAGCACTCCCATTATAGGACGGCCTGTACATCCGTCTATCCTCCTAGTATGGCTCGACCTGCAAAGGCTGCCCTGGAGCTGCTGGAGGTGACCCTCAGATTCTTGCTACCCTTCCTGGTGATGTTGGTGTGCTACAGCTGCGTAGGGCGTGCACTGAGCAGGGCAGCTGGGGTGCGGAGAGACAGGAAATGGCGCGCCTTGCGGGTCCTGCTGGCTGTGGTTGCTGTATTCCTGCTCACGCAGCTTCCATACAATGTGGTCAAGCTGTGCCGAGCGATGGATGTCATCTACATCCTTGTGACTGACTGTCATGTCAGCAAGGCCCTGGATCATGCTCTCCAAGTGACAGAGGCCCTGGCGCTGACCCACGCCTGCATTAACCCTGTCCTCTACGCCTTCGTTGGGTCCTCCTTCAGGGGACACGTCCTCAAAGCTGCCAAACACCTTGGCCAGCGACTTGGAAGACACCAGAGACAGGTCAACGAGGAGCCAGCCGTAGAGATCGCACTCCATGTCCGCACTCAAACACAATCCCAGTCTGCTTCAGAAGAGCAAGACACCAGCACCTTTACTATTTAAGACTGAAAATATGTATCAACTCTCTTGTAAGCACCTATGCAAAATTGTATTTTTATGTAAATATTTTTAATATCATGCAAGATATATGGTATTGTTTTACTACCAAATGAGAAAGACGTCAATAACCATGAAGATTAGTCTAGTTTAACAATATGTATGTACAGTGAGTTAATATGCATTAACTAAGCAAAGTATTATTGTATAGATTATGTATTTTGTTACATAAAAGAACAAGCATTTCCATTGTCATGCATCTACAAACATTTGTAAACGCAATTAAATGCAGCTCAAAGTCAAGATGCTCTGAGTGTCTCTCTGTCTTCTCACAGCAAATCTAACTTGACCTTACAGTCTGCGCTGCCTTCCATGAAATCATCTGCATCGCATTTTATTACATGTGGTGGCTTTTATTCACAGCAGGTGACCCATTGTGTACAAAAACATTTGGCAAAAAAAGAGAGAACCACAAACAGCGGGAGGGACCCTCAATGTCGTCACACTAAGACACAACAGAGGGGCATGTTCCTCAGAGGAGCTTCAAGGGTGGTTGTTATTTTTATTTACTCACTGTTTTTCATGTCAATAACATAAATTTGACAGAGTAAATGATTTGCAGTGAGATGATTGACTGCAATCGATTGTTTTGTGTAATTACTTCATCTTTAAGTGGTGTATAAAAGCTCTCTCTACGCTCCGTTAAAAGGTCTTCCCCCCCTTGAAATAACTCAAAGCCATCAAATAACATTACGCTCAAGCTAACCCGAAAACATTCACCACATACAAATCTGTGCTCCGAACATCAACAGTCCAAGATTGAACGGTGCCTTATTTGCATCTATTTACTCTACTGCATGACACAGACGGGTGAGCCTCATATAGCAAAACTTTCCGACCAGATCTACTCTGTTCCACAGAGACCTAAACATTTAATTGTTTACCATTCTTCCCCTCTGCGTGCCTGTTAGTCATCCTCTGTCTACTCTGATGGCTTGAAGTTTAGATGCATTGGAGCTGGACTAGACAAAAGTTTAGGCTACAGTTTCAACAGTCTCCAAGGAGGGGAACGACTGAGTCTCCTGGAAATGCAAGCTTTAAACTGCATGTAATAAGATGTAACCTCATTTACAACCCTGGTTCCAAAAAAGTTTGGACACTGTGTACGACATAAATAAAAACAGAACAGAATCATCGCAAACAAACTGTGTTTACCAACAACAGTTTTATGAACTGTTCCCAAGCCCATGTAATAATATCCTTGTTATAATCATGTGTTTCACACAGTGGTGAAACTCGCCCCATCCTTGCATGTGAACGACAGAGCCTCTGGAGGTTTGGAATGTCTTTCATATGCAATCATTATACTCTCACCTGTCACCAGTGAACCTGTTTACCTGTGGAATGTTCCAAACAGGTGTTTATTTTTGCATTCCACAACTTTTAACACTGTTGCTCCTGTCCCAACTTGTTTGATACGCTTTTCTACTGTTTTTAATTGAGCATATACGAGAAAGGATTAACAAATTATCACATTCAGTTTAACTTACATTTAATCACTGTTTTCACAAATTCTTTGGAATAGGGGTTGTAGTTTTGAATCCAAAAGCCATCAATAACTCTGTCTTTACAATCTGTTTTTAATTTGAAATCACTGTAGTCAAAGCCACTACATCAGGTTTTTCTTAAACAGTAATTGATCCAGTAATAGCAGCAGACATTGTGTGTCCAAACCATTGACCATAAAAAAGATGGATGAAGTGACAGCCCCTCAAATGTGAAGCAAAAACATCATGTGTCTGCCATCAGCTATCTAATGTTAGTTACGTATGTTCATAATTCGTGTGTAACTTTGATCTTTGATGTTATGCTAATGACATTAATATATTTTGTGGCTATACTGGTCTATTAGACGTTTACAATAAAATGTATAAAATAATAATAATAAATTTAGTAATAAACAATAAATAAATAAAATTAATTTTAAATGTTACTAGAACAGAAATTAGGGCTGAGAGATATATTGATTTTATAGATTAATTCAAATTTGTGGTTTAGGAAGATTGTTTTACATGAAAATCAATTTTCTCTTTCTATGTGTGTGGTTCTAGGAACCTCAAAATTATACTGTTTTGATTGATGATGATTGAATAATTACCTGTAAATATGTTACGTCTAATTACTGCAGACTTCAGTGTAAATATAAACAACTTCTCCTCCCTAAAACTACAAAGTGCACGTTTAAAGACAAGTTTGCAGCTTGTATTTTAACCGCAAAAGAGAAATTCAGTTTACTTTTGTTATTTTTTACTGCTAAAATAAAAGCAAAAGTTGTTTTGAGTAATTTCTTTGTAATTTGTAGTTTGTATTTTAAAAAGAAAAAAAAATAATATCGGAAATTGAGTTTGGTGTGACAAGTCAGATTTTATTTTTAGGCCACATTGCCCAGGGGTAATGGAATTAATTTGGATTTTGAGCAAGTTCTTAATCAAGTACTCTGTCACTTTTACATGAGTAGATTTCTGAATTTAAATTTTCTTTTTAACTTTCACTTGAGTCATTTTTTATGGGAGTAATCAAATCACACTGAGTGCTAATTTTCAGTACTTAACTCACCATTTCCTATAAAATTAAACATGTGTACATCATCTGGGTTTGTGTGAGTGTTTATACAAATGCAAACGCCTATGGAATAAAGATAAAAGATCGCTGGCCTGGGAATAATTCAAGTATGTTATCATGCCCATGGGACAATCTTGTATAACCTCCAAACCACAGAGCTGCCCTGACAACATCCAGACCCTCCCATCCAGCCACATTACTTTAGTGAAAAGAGGAAAACAAAGAAGAAAACTGCAACATTTGTCATGTGGGGAAAAGGCATTATATTCCAGTATAACTTATAATGGGTTATTCCTTGACAAGTAGGGGGCTTTCAAAACAACCTAATGCAAGAAGTGCTCTATAATTTAAATAGAAAAGCATAAAAGCCAAGGATGAGACGTCTTTACTTTTAAACAATTATAAAGATTCTCTTTTAGGGGACATATTGTTAAGACTGCAAAGGGCCAGTGAATTGGGAAACACCCTTAATGTCAGTTATATAACTGCCAGAGCTGGCAGTTACACTTGGAATAAATGAGATACAATAGCAAAACATCTATCCTTTCACGTAATTTTAATCAACACAACATCATCGAGTTACACATTCATTTTTGTTTTTACTTTCAGTTTGATTGGGTTGATCCAGACATCATGACTCATCCATAGTCATACTGTGGTCATTATCTTGACTCCAATATCAAAGGTCACAGTAAGGAGGGAAATAACAGCATTTCTTCTTATATGGAGATAATATTACTGCTGGAAAATGGAAGACTTCTTATACTGACAGAATTTAATTTCAAAGGAAAAGGAAAACGTTAAATTTCTGCCTGATGATCCCTGTGTCAGACAGGGAACCTGCACGTCATGAGACGATCATTTGAAAGCTGAAACTTTGCTCATTTTTAGTAAACCATACAGCTCAAAGTTTTTTAGACAACAAGAAGGAATTCTGAGCAAATTAAAAAAAAATCAGCAAGCCACTGTTTTCCTTTAAACTCGGAGTCAAAGCCTCAGACCACATCTGTGTCAGAGGAAACATCTGGAATATCTTTCACTTCACAGTTACTGAGGAGGTGCACGATAACGATCAAGAGAACACGAATCTGACTTTAGGGTATTCATGTGATAACCATCTACTCAATCCTTAATACTTAAGGCTCAATTTTATTATATTTGTGACTTTTGCGGAGAACTTCTGTAAGTCAAATATTATTTAGTAATTTTAACAAGATAATGACCAAACTTATGGACAGAGTCAATCAGAATCAACACTTATCACTTCAGTGAGTAAGTGCTATACTTTATATCTGTGACCTTTTACTGATCAAACCTGCTGTGAAATAAACAAAGCTGCTCTGCAACACATTTTCCAGAAACAAACGGAACCAAGAATTTTCAAAGCCATTAAAATGTTATCCATGTTATTTAATGCTTACTGGATGAATCATCTGCACTGCACTTTTTTTTGCTGGCGATATGTGAGCAGTCTGGGTAAACACCCAACTCTGCAATTGTGTTGCTATAACGTCTTAATTACAAAAAACCCACCTCTTTCTTTCTCTTAGAAAAGCTCAAATAATGGGCATGGGCTTACCAGGTTAAACATACTTAGAGGACATCCAACTTACGACTGATAGCAAGTCGAACTAGGCAGCAATTAAATGATTTAATCTTGTTTACTTGGCCTTAAGTTCTTAAATCTTTTGGTCCTAAATGGAGCAGAAAACGACTTACTGTCCTTGTTGGGAAAACACTTTTTTTCCCCCTTTGTAACTAATAGAAATAGAAATCAACATACCACTGCTCCACCACTTCTTGCCATTTATGACATAGGCGTCTTCATCCCTGTGAAGAGTGCACTCCATGTTGGTTGCATCACTGGAGGCCACATCGGGCTCTGTGACAGAGACCACAGGACAGCTTAAAACTTACGACATACAAATCTTACACAGACTAAAACATTCTAAGGAAGTGGACTTCCAAACTTCCTGTCCCTGCCATTCGTTAAGTTTTCCAAAGTTCCAGCTCCAACCACAGGAAGAGTGGTTAAAATAAATAGAGTGCAGTCACACCATGTCCATCCATACATCGTGCAAAGACTCTTAGCAAAGTCTGGATTAAAATTGTTTCAGTAAAAGATCATCATTCAGTGTAAGAAAGAAAAAAACATCAACCAAAATGGTGACAATAAACATCTCCCAAGAGACTACTAATCACCATCTGTGTTTACGAAATAACCATGGGGAGCTTCACACCCACAGTAATCACCTCTGGCAACAATCTGCCGCTGTTTCCAAGCAGTGTGGAAAGCAGAAGGGGGAAAACAGGGAGAGATTACTCATAGTAAGCTTGCGTTTGCTGTTGTCATGTAGAATTTCCAAACACGTTTACTGAGTTGGTAGCAGCTGAGCCGCATGTAACCTGGTACATTTAACATCACTGAAACTTCTGGCAGAAAACCAGAAAAATACTTGAAGACTGAACTTTAGCCACGCCCTGTAACTATGCAACACTGGCTGTGAAAGGTACTTACAGCGAGTGTTCCAGGGTGATTGCTCAAGTCTACATATAGTAAATTCACTTCTTCAATTACATTTTCATCACTCATATCTCCACTAACCCTTCAGAATATGATATTTCTCTTTGTTCATTCTTTTGTAAAGCACAGTGTCCTTTGACATGAAGCAGATGTTTAAAAATCTTTAAGTATGGCAGGAAAACACACTCATGGACATACCTGTCATACAGAAGCAGGAACGGATCTCTCCTCTGAGCAGAGGCTCCAGCCATTTATTTTTCTGCTCATTACTGCCAAACATGTGGAGCACCTCCATATTTCCTGTGTCTGCGGAGGAACCATATCAAACTCTCTTAGAAAATCATGACTTACAACTGGAAAATGTTTTTTTAGGCACTTTAATCAGACTGATTTATCCCATCCAAAACCAAAAAAAATACCTTTTAAAGTCAATCTTGGGGATTTTTGCGTTTTAAACCAAGTGACTAAACTCAAAGTGTATGGTTGCTATGATAAAAACAAGGATGAAATGTGGACATCTGGAGATGATTTGAAAGACCTCGGAAGGTAGAATGGAATTTATGTTTTATATGCAAATGTGCAAGCTCATGTTGGATGTACAGTCCCATATTGTATTTTCCACGACCTCTATAGTAATCTTAAAATCTGACATCATGTTGGATGTTTACCAGGAGCCTGACAGTTGAAGACTTCAGGGGCAAAAAGACAGTGTCCAGTTTCCTCTGCAATGTAAGCATAGTCCAACTGACTGAGACCACTGACTGCAGGCAGGAACAGGTTCCACAGGCCGGCCTCCCTGGCTTTCACCTGGCACATGGATACACGTGTTATTATATAAGGTGTGTAAACAGAAATTTTATTCCAAAGCAGATTCCAGTAATGTTAAGCAGAGCTCAAAGTACAAACAACTGTATTTTGTGTTGAATTTTAACCTTTTAATGATGGATGGAGACTGTCTGCCGTCAGGAGGGAGGTGCACTGTTTAGACAAGATTTTAATAAACTTGGAATTTGAACCCACTGAACCGATACTGAAGTAACCTCTAGGAATTATTATACTGATTTTTTCTTCTGTTCTCAAATCCATTTAATTTTTTCATTGTGTCTTGATTCACGGCAGCATCAAATACTGTTTGATTTTGTTGCTCATGTTTTATTGATGGCAATAATGCGGACGGATCTCTAGGTTTGAACAAGGAATGTGGCCAAAAAATTAAATAAAAGGTTTGAAAAAGATACAAAAGTACCTTTAAATCTTCTATTATTTTGGGGCTGTGCCATCGCTGTGGAGACTGAGTGTGTTTGTAGTACTCTGAGACTTCCTGGAGAAAAAAAACACATACACAAAAATAATCAAACATCCTTTTGACTCTAACAGTACGAACAAATACAATAAAGAATGAAAGATCTTCACAGTCCATTAATGTAATAATTTGCAGAAGTTCTTCTACAGAACAAGAAAAAATACTGTTTAATCTGTGGCTCTGTTTCATTAAAAAATACTCATGTGGCCACAGCTCCCATGAATAAAGTCCGACAAGACTGGCAATGGCATCTCACAACATCACACTGCAGCCTGTAACACAGTGCGACTGCTACGATGCCCAGTCAATAGACTTCTTGTTCTCCCGCTTGAATAAATGAGTTCTCATTGCATGAATGAACTGGTGGGCTCAGTCAGATCTTTTCATGTGCAAGTTAGAGGTCCATCTGTGCATACAAATCTGTCTTCTGTTCCTGGCAGCTTTTGGCACTGACCTTCTGAGCAGGAAGCACGTATTGTCTCATGAAGTCTTTGACCTGCTGGAGAACAGCCTGGCCTTTAGCTGTTTGCAGAAACAGGCCATCTTCTGTAGGACCTGGGACGGACCTGGCAAGAAACACTTGAAGCATTAAAAAAAGCCAACAGGGAATGTCGGAAACAGAAGCTGGTTGCCAAATTCCAACTGGTTCTGGCTTAAGTTTAGTCAGTAACTGGAATTTATGAGCTTTCTGGCCTGCAAGAACAATAACACTGAATTCAGAGAATATTTTTTGGTTAATGGAATTATTAGATGAATGTTTTTATTTGCACAGCCATAAAATGAGTAACTAATAAACAGTCCGAGACTTTCATGAACTTTTATCAGCCTCGGTCGGTGTCCATGACAACTTGAGGACAAAATTACACCAGCAGAGCACATATGAGTCATTTTTATGAGCTATTTACAGCATCTAGCATCTTTTAAAAATAAGAGATGAGTCACTGGAAGCGATCACAACTTGTGTAAAAACATCCACTGACATTTTCTTTTGTGACTCAAGTGGCTGTAATTGCAACCAACCTCTGTGCAAGCTGTAAGGCAACCTTAGCCAACGGCTCCACACACTGGCTGAACTGGGCGGCATTGGGAGCACTGGCATTACCCAGCAGGTGGCGCGCATAGACCCCCTGAAAGATAAAAATGGCAAATAAAGGGAAGAGGTAAACTAAATGAAATTCAAACCAGGCCTCTCTGTGTTTCTTTGTATTTATTAAGATATTACAGATCAATTATCAGACATCTGAACCATTCCACTAATGTAAAACCACAATAATAATGTCAAAACTACTGATATATTTGACTGCTATGTGCAATAAAACTGCCGTGTGTGTCTGCCTCCAAAAGGACTTTATATATAAGTCAGTACAAACCTGAGCAATCCCTGCCATCTTAAAGATAGACAGGGCCAGGTGGAAATTCAACTGTGGCAAAGCAGATGGGATCCCCCGGCACCGACAGTAAATGGAGATAAGGTCACCCGCAGTGGGGATACCTGCTCATTGGTAGGACAGGAGACAAAAGAGATGACATAATTTTTGTAACAGATCTGAAACATTCTTAGAAAAGAGTAAATCCATTCATTTGAGGCATTCTCTACTCATAAAGCTGTTCTGGGTTATTTGTTCTCATTACCTTCAATTCCTTTCAAGCTGCCCATCGTGGTCAAGAGGTTAAAGCTCTTAGGCCAGTAGTAGGGCATGAGAAAGTAGGCCAAGTCTGCCAAGGGCTGCCCAGTGGTGGACAGCTCCCAGTCCAGCACTGCTATCACACGAGCCTAAAGACATCAGACACGCGTTGTAAATCACTGCGGCCACAAGAAGATCTGTAAGAACAAACGTTTGAGGAGTTGTACCTCTGTCGGATGGAATATCAAATTGTCCACTCGGAAATCTCCGTGGACAAGCGTGACTTCATCATCACTGGCAGGCAAATTCTTCATCAGCCAATCAGACAGCTCATTCATGGCAGGAATGTCTCTGTGTGCTGCTGCTCTGTACTGCTTCGTCCAGGTGGAAACCTTCAGAGATTAAAAGTTACTTTTGAAGGCTGCAGCTCCTGTTTTCCATTGAGGATGTATAAAGTTATTTTGAATGAGTACAATATGTCATCTCACTTGTCTCTTGCAATAGCCTGATCCTTTTCCATACCCTTCAAGGTTGAGTGAAGCCAAGTCCAGTGAGTGCAGCTTTGCCAGCACTTCCACTGCAGCCACATAAAGAGCTGCTCTCTCTGCTGCACTCACTCCAGGGAGACGCAGATCTCTGAATATACGACCCTGTTCAATAGTGATGGATAACCAAGATGATCTATTCATAACCTACATTTTTGCATATCAAGATATGATAGTAGGTACGTATTTAGACGCATGGGCATCAGTTTGGTTTGTTAAGTCAGTGTGTGTCAGCAAGACAACACAGAAGAGTCCAAATTTCATTTTTTATCATTGAAAGTAGAGTAAAGGGCAAGCAAAACTGCTATAAACATATTACACTGCAGGGACTTCACACTGTTGTTGGTAGCACATACTCACCTTCACATGCTCCATCACGTAGAACTCTGTTCCAATGACTTCAGCATCAGTGCAGTGCAAGAGAGGCTGAGGGACAGGGAAGCCAGCAGAGAACAAAGCCTTCTGCACCCGATACTCCCTGTCCACCTGCAGAAAAGCCAGAAGGAGCTTACATTTTATACCGAAACATCACTCGTACAGTGAGCCTAAAAAGATAATTGTAGCACCTTTTTCACAAACTCCATAGTTTCCTAATTATTTTTTCTACATATATATATATATATAAATGTGGAACTTA
>JAQFJA010000013.1:8676027-8686457 GCA_029874485.1 Naso brachycentron | reverse complement strand
GAACTACAAACTGCCTACACTGCCTTATTAAATCATTTCTGCTGCTCTGTCACATTCTCTGAACAAGTCATTTAAATGTTGACATTACCCGCTGATAGAAACTTGCATCCAAGAGGAACCCAAAAAAGCGTTCAATAGAAACAGCTTATCTTCTGCTCCTTTAAAGGGAAGCAAGATAAGATGTTACATAGTGTACTTTCTTACCTTCATCGCAGAAATAAAAGATTTTCAAAGAGCACCTTAAATGGCTCCACAGAAAGCCATTTGGCTGGAAAATGAGGTGAAGTTACAGCAGGGAGAAGTCAATTAAAGTGATCGAGATTCCGTCTGATTACACCTTGCAATCGTCCCCAC
This sequence comes from Naso brachycentron, assembly GCA_029874485.1. Classification (NCBI taxonomy): domain Eukaryota; kingdom Metazoa; phylum Chordata; class Actinopteri; order Acanthuriformes; family Acanthuridae; genus Naso; species Naso brachycentron. The sequence goes on along the minus strand of JAQFJA010000013.1, from coordinate 8,686,103 downwards.
CTCTATTAGACTCAAGTTGTTTTGGCCATGAGCGCAGCTTCCGGTTTAAGCTGCTGAAATGATAGTAGATCTTCCTGGAGGATGAGATCAGTTATTCGCAGCTAATTGAGAACAGAATTTGCTGCAGAAAAAAATGAAAAGCTTATTGAGCTTAACTTTTGGAATGAAACCATTAGTGGATAATTAGCCATCCCTAAAAGGTGTAAGGTGACCCTGTGAAAGAAGTCAGGATTTTATAAACCTGAAAAACCAACAAGTGGCTTGTGATGAACTTGGAAAAGGCTAAATTCTTCGTACAAGTTCTGTTTGCTAAAAGTTTTCTAGAGCTGTCAGACTCCATCACTGGAATGAAGTTTAACTAGCATTACCGCCTGCCGCTTGAATGCCTCCACCAACCAGTCAAGTTGCAGTTTTGCACGTCTTTGAAGACACTGAAGGAATTTGATGAACAGTATCAAATATCACTGTACTGACATGTTAAGATTCCAGTGATTCTTGAGAAAAACATGTGTTCACTTAGAGACTACTTGTATAAAGAGAGAGACCTTCGTCTCATGTTGCAATGACAATTCCCTAAAGCTCAGTATCTGCAAAACCAATGCGCTTGTCATTGACTACAACGCTTCAAATCGGAAGCTGCTGCAAAGGAGCTACACATTCTGAAACGTGGATGCTTCACACACATTTTCAACAACACAAAGGATCTAAACAATCAGCACAGAATAGTGCCACTACTTGAGTATCTGACCAAATAAACATGGTTAAAATCTTCCCTCCCGTTCCTGAGTTATGGTGTTGAAGAATGGCTGAACATTATGATGTCACAGTAAAGTTGACCTTTGACCTTTTAAATATTAATTGTCATCATTTCATTATTTTATCTTATTAGACATTTGTGTGAAACATGATAATTAATGTGTGAATTCTTGAGTTATGTCCAATTAGGACGGTTTGTGAGCTTACAGTGACCTTTGACCTTTGGCCACCAAATTCTAGTGAGTTCATCCCTGATTAAAAGTGGTTGTTTGTGCTTAATCTGAAAAAATTCCCACAAGGTGTTCCTAAGGTAATGTGCCCACAAGAAAGGACAACCTGAAAACATAAAGCTTCTGGTGATTGCTGTCGCAGGCATGGAGGTTTAAAAATACAAATGTCTCTTTCTAGAATCAGTGTTGCTCTGGATGAACCAAAAACTTGAATTACAGGCATTCATCAGGGCTTCTTTCAAAAAACAAACCAAAACATGAAATGGGTATATAATTTGGTCTAAAATGAGCATTTTTAGTGTAATTTTGACAAAATGCCCCTTTAATAGTGGTTTTAGTCAAAAGCAAACTATGCATAAAAAGCATTTTCTCTCCCTTTCTGTATTTTTTGTTTTAGAAAACCTGCAAATGCACTCCAGGGAGCTTCACTCACGGGGAATGTCTTATCATATCCATAACTCAGCCACAAATAGCAGCTGAAATGAAAGCTCTGTAATGAGGTTTGATCAAACTCTGAAGCTCGATGAGACGTGGCGCAAGTTGGCTCGGGGCCCAATGAGGGATGACGCTGCAGACAGCTCGCGGGAGAAACACCTGCTCATGCCTTTCTCTCCCCCTCCCGGCCCCAGCCCTCCCCGGCCACATGCCGTTGGCCCAGGTGTGTTTCCACCAGCTCAATGTCCCGTGGCAGCCATCAAATTCCACAGCCCCCAGATTTGCATCAGTTAATACATATGGCCCAGGTTAGTGCTCGATCTCCTGCCCAGATCCAGACATGATCTGTCGTGTCTGGATACTGACGCAACAATGCAGTCCAGCCAGGTAATCAAGTGGTCAAGACATAACCTTACTGTCCCGTAATGATATCAGACAAATGGAGACATATGGTCAGGAGCTACTGTGTGCCTTTGCTTGTGAAAACACTGCCAAAAACCCCGGGCCTCATATGCTAGCACTTAGACAAATAGCTTGGCTGAATCAAACTGGCAGCCGAAGCACTGCCTTCCAGTTAATAACAGTTTCCTTTGGTCTTGTGAGAAGAATTGACAACTTGCTACATCAGCATAGCACAAAGAGAACTTGTGAGAGACAGTCAAGCGCTGTCAGAGAGCCGGAACAAGTGGTGAAGGATGAGGTTCGGGGGCTCAGGAAGGGGTGCGAGGGTGCAAGCTCGTTTGTCTTTCTGACGAGGTGCTCTTGTCCGACTTGTTTACCTTCCCTCCCAGCGGGCAAAGTGAAGTAGATATACTCATTGCTGAGGGGAGACACAACAAATCACACCCATCACTGAAACCCTGACTGGTAAAAAGTAGGATTATGGACACATTACAAACCTGTATTACTCTAGGATTTAAAGGACCATACCAGTCAATTTTGGACTTCTCACCATTAGCAGAGATCCCCCCATCTTCTATGAATGTTGTTGTTTAAATGCGACCACGTGAATACTTTAGTAGATCTCAGACTGCATTTTTAAGCCCCATTCACTGCCACTCATGTTGAAACAGGGTATAGAAACACTGCAGTACATGTGAAAGTTGCCATGTATAGGTAATTCACCATTCTAAAGAGAACGCCTGTGTTTATTTGGACAAAAATCACAGAGTGAGAGAGAGTGAGGGGAGCCAGGAGCCATTAAGATGAAAGTTATTACGCCTGTTAAAATAGTTTCTTACAAGTTCTCCTTTCCTAGTACAAATGTTAGCGTGAAGGATTTTGACACAGATGATTCATTGTCGCACATTTTCAGGCACTTTCTGTAACGTTTGAATATGGACAAAATATAAACAAACACAGTATCTCATAGATAAAGCTATTTTGGGAAAAATGTGTGGGGTTTATGTAACCTATGTGGCCAATGTTGACAATAGACAATGACATGTAGTAACACTGGTATGGTCTTTTAAATACAAAACACTAATGAAGCCAAAAAAGGCTAAATGCTGTCCTGCCAAAGGATGTTATCAGTGAAAAAGAACAAATTTAATGAGGAAATCTGTTTTTTAACAAGCTTATTTTGACAGGGTGCTGCTTTTGCTGACTGTTTATTAGATTTATCTGCATAGTTAATGATTTTACAGTAATAAAAAAAAGGCCTTTTAAACCAAGTTTGACACTGAGCGAGATTCAAATCAAACACTTACGCATGAATAGCTGCAAATTAACTTTTTTCAAATTAATTTTTCCATTTGCTGAGCTTGGAAAGGCCAGTCTCCTCCAGATGTAAATCTACTCCACAGTGGAAAAAGTTACTGAAAGCAATTCCAGCGGTACTGGGGCACTCCAGACAGGAAAATAGGCTTGTTAAGACAGTAAAATACTTAAAAATGCCCTTTTATTTGCGCCGTGGTGACACACAAGTGAAGTAGGACTCAGTAATAGGCATCGCTCTCAGATAAAAAGAGGTCACTATTTGCTACAGTTTACTGCTCTGCCTGTGAATCTATGTGATGTGCGGGTATCGCAGCGTCTTTGAAGCCGCAAACTCACATTGATGTTCACTTTGAGAGGAGGAATGCAGCATATCCCCGGTGGGTGAAATTTAACAAACCATTTGATCCACAGAGCAAACAGCACCATACATGGGCAAATCTAAAGTAAATCTGATCTCCCATCAGCTCCTTTCATCTGCAGATATCTCTCCCCTGTGATCTAAAAAAGGGGGGGATGCACAGCAGTCAAATTTGTGACAATTAATGTAACAGATAGTTTGTACAAGGACTGGGCTTTGGTGAAAGTAACCGTTGTGCTTGCAAGTTCAGCCTCTCATGGTCTGACCTGCACCACTCATCTCCCCCATTAGCTTAATTAGACACAGCCACACACACATTAGATAGTCCCCCTCTTTTTTTTTCTTTTTGCTCCATGCACTGAATGGCTGGCTGCAATTCAAGGCACCACAAAAAACAAGCTATGCAAAAACAAGCAGCTCTCAGAGCCAAGGGGGAAACCATCAGCAAGCAGCACACACATTAAGAACACCACGCTGAATGCCATTCAAAAACCCTCCGGACTTGAAAATGACATTGCATGCAATAATAACGACGCGGCATTTCTGAAATCATGCAAGAATATTTGCCCCAGAATACATCAGTTTGAATCCGCAGAGGCAAGAGACAGAGAAGAAAATGGGAGTTGTTTGTCCTCACGTGTGTGTGACTGAGCATCTGTGCATTTTGAAGTTCACATCTGTGTGACAGCCTGCGTGTGTGTATGAGATGCAGCTACTCACCTTTCTTTTTCCTGCTCTCTTGAAATACAGAATGTCCTGACAGAAAGCCTCAGATGGAACCAAGAGTGACACAAACTAACAAACACACCGTCGCTCACACCATCGCAGTCCCAAACTTTTTTGCTCTCTCCCGGCAGATCTGCACACTTCCCCTGCTCCCCCCCTCCCTCGCTCTCTTACTTCAGCACTTCCTGGGCTGCTGTTTATGCTCCAATCAGGCCATCCAAGGAACCACCGCTGCCCCTCCGCCCCCTCCTCTCTCTCTCAGCCAGCAGCTATTGTTTGGCGGAGGCTTGTCACATGTAGACGTCTCTGTGTGTGTGTAGGAGTGTGTGTGTGTCCCCTCTTGACCACGACCCGAAGCCTGGCTCTTCTCAATCCAGAGCAGGAGAGTGAGGAAGGAGCAAACTACAAGCTGAAGATGGAGGATGGGAGCGCAGCTCAAGAAAAACACACAGAGGGGGCTTCCTGCTTGAATGTCTTACTAGGACAGATACACTTTTCCAGGCAAGAGGAAAAGGGGGGTAGCAGCGTTGAGTCAGAGTTGGGGGTGTGTCTGGAACTTTCTCTCCAAATCCAACAGCTTGCTGTTACAAACCGCACTGAGGCTCAGCCCCATCGTAGCCCCCAGAGAGCCTCTGAGCTCTGTCTCCACAACAAGGCGCCTTTCCCATAGTCTGCCAAAAGTTTTTACCACGATACCTCAACCCCTTTCCCAAAAGCCCCAGCCTCTAATTCACCGTCCCGCTAAGCCAGCCAGACACAGCCAGGCTGGCTCTTTCCAGGCTTTTTGGCTGAACTAAAGAGGGCGGAGGTGTGAGGTGGGGGTGCAGGCTAGCGAGGTGAAAGGTGATGTGTGGGAGGAGGCAGGTTGACAGCAGCACACTGAGCTTTTGTTGGTGTTGTTAACAGTTCCATCATCGCATGATGGTAACACCTTGTGGGTGGGAGGGTTCAGACCAAACTGAAGGCTAGTGGAACTTGAAACACATGTTTAACTTAAACCTTAACCTCAAAAGATTCCTGAAGCAGCAAATATGCTCAGAATTTAGGTGAACTTGTGTGCACTGGATTTAAACGCCATTATTTCTTCTTGTGGTGTAGACGGTCAAAGGATAGGCTTACAGGTGAATTCTAGTGTTATTGCAATTTTGTTCAGCTGTTCTTATGGAACTAAGATCATGATGACACTGGCACTACAAAATGCAACAAGATTTGGACGCACAAGTAGTCAGAAAATCAGAGGGGCTTAAAACAAGCCAACAACGGGTAAGTGAGATTGAGCATTAATGTCACTTATTGCCTTATTTCCTTCCAAATAAATTCTGCTAATCTTGAAATTTGTTAAAGGGGCACTTCAACAATTAAGCGTTGCACTTTTGGAAGGTTGGGAGCTCAAAAAGCAACACATTAAAGAAAAAGTACTGGAGCAGTGAATGCAGAGACATCCTGACTTTTGGTATGTGTCATCCTAAACACTTGATCCCTAATTTCCCATGATGCAACTTGATAAACTCTTTCATCAGAACCTTTATGCCTGGTAAACACCCTCATCTTTTAAACTCCAAATCCGTAATTTGTATTGCAGACTTCCTGTTTATTTGTGGTCTCCAAGCTTTATTCGAGGTAACCCCGATGACTTCATCAGATTTATTTTAACTGACTTTGGAGCTCTCGCTCTAAAGCCACAATCGACATTATACAAATGATTTCACAGGCTAAAAAAGAACTCCTTGTGATGAGTAAATGCAAATTAAAGCGTAAAATCAGTGGAGACACTCTTTAAATCCTGTAGAACAGTTTGAGTACTTTTAGAAGTGTCATGATTAATTGATGATGGAGAAACGTGGCTCCACGGGCTCCAGTTTCTTAATATATGGTAACAATAAATGTTATTATGTTGGTCTTAAAAATCCAGAAAGCCAGCACTGATCAACCTCTGATTTGTATTTCTTACCTTGTCTCACATTTTAGCAAAATTTCTGAATTTCGAGTACTTAACCATTAATTTGATGAGTAAAAAGATATTACTGGCGATAAAAAATTATGCTCCAAACCATTAACTATAAAGACCAGTTTTTGCAATAAATTGGAATTATTCTTAAACTAATCCTACTGAGGTGAAATCAAAACTTGAAATGAACAAACTAAACCTCTCCTGCTGTCTTGTCTACTCTGCTACTATGACCTGTCCTTTCTTCTCTGAATGAGATTCTTTCAGTCAGTCCGTCAAGCCACACGGGCAGATTGGGGAGCCTTCGTGCCAGGTCGGATTCAGGAAACATTCATCTTGTGTTGTTTAGTCTGGGCACCATGTGTTGAGGTCGCTCCCGCCTCTTGTGCACACAAGCACAGAAAAACCCCATGCTGACAGACGCGACGTGGACGTTCACTACTGCGGCCTTTTGTTTAGGGGCTCACATGCACAAAACTACCAAACTTCAAAGAAGCAGACGCTACAAAACAGCAGCAGCATGAAAAGAGAAAATGTGGCTCAGGTGTTCCAGCATGGAGGCTTTGTGCATCAGCATCTATTTCTTATGCTGCTTTAATCACATAATAAAGAATGAGAAAGAGATGTTGACTCAGAGCAAAGAGTCATTAACGGAGCAGATAACAGGAAGCAGGTGCACCGAAGTGTACACAGGGCAATATTTGCACAGTTGTGCGTATGTGAAACTGTATATGCATGTGCCCATGAATGCGTTTTGGACTCATGATGTCATGTGACAGGTGATATGCCTTGACATCACTTTCTTCCTGCGTAAACAGAACCCACTTTGACTAATCCCTCAGTGCCAAATCCCTCCATTGTTGAAAAGAGACCCAAACAAATGCAAAGGGGAGAAAAAATAAATCAAAACATTTGGGATTTAACAGGAAGAGAGCAGGTGAGGATAACACCTAAAGGAATTCAGTGTGGAGCCTCATCCTGTGCCAGTCTGCCATTGAAGAGCCCGATCCTACAGTCACACAGTGAATGAGCCACCTGTGTGTCTTGGAAGAGACCGCACTTGACTACACTATAATATGATTTGTGTAAAGAGAGTAAAATGACAGGCACTTTGCTTTCACTGACACAAATGCCAGCAAATTCAGGAAAAGAGGTTCAGTAGATTCAAAGTCTCAAAGAGTGCGAAAAAAAAACCACTTAACATTTTCAAAGACTGGAGGAAAAGAACTTCCAGGAACATATGAGAAATACTGTAAGATACTGAAAGTCATATCAAAAATAAGAGTTGAGTTGTGACAACCTCAGTTATCCAGTGTGACAGCTTGTCATTAAATTTTTATCCAGCTGTTGCGCTGTAGCTGTAAGGCTGAAATGTCTAAAGGAATGTGCTGCTGAAACTCACTTAAAAAAAAAAAAAAAAAAAATCTATACATATATATAGATTAAACTCTTATCATCAAAATACCTGAGTAAACCTTTAGATTACTTCCGTATACTTTATGTAGTGTTTCTGTTGCCCTCTTTTCCTAAACATCAACATTGTAAAGTAAACGTTAACAGCTTTGCTTGTAAATGGGCTCATGTTTTTGATGCCATTCCAACTTCACTTCAGTCCACCATCTATTCGACACAGATGCAGTATGAGGACGTTTGAAGGTCTGGTGCATGGGATTTAGTGGCATCTAGTGGTGAGGTTGCAGATTGCAACCAACTAAATAACCTTCCTCTCACCCCTTTCACGCATATATATAGGAGACCTTACAGTGGCTGCAAAATTGTTTTCAGAGCTTGTGTTTGGTTTGTCTATTCTAAGCTACTGTTTTGCACATTTTGGTGGTGCAACATGGCAGACTTCATGGAAGAGGACCCCCTCCCTCTGTAGATAATAAGGGCTCATTTTAAGGTTATGAAAACATGAAAGCTCTTATTTTCTGCTTATTATACACAGATGAAAATATCACTATGAATGTTATAATCTATTTCAACTGACATTGAACCTTTAAATGTTTTTAGAAATGTATTCGTCAACAATAATATATTCCTTATAAGGAAACAGTTAATAAATGAGTTAGATGCATGCTTGCAGTGCATTATAAAGCATTTATTAACTGTCTTATTAACATGCATAAATCGCTCACAGGTGGGTTAAAACGATTTATACATGTGCTAAAAATATTCATACATGTTGTGTTTTAAGGCTAATTCTTGATTTGTGAGTGGTGGCTTCACAATAAAATTAAATAATTACTAAAGGTCCTCTCACTATAGGCCAATATTTTCCTTCCTTATTTTCAGCTGCATCTCATGACATTCATCAGGTTTTTTTCTTTATATAAAACCTTAACCAATAAATGTATTGACTTTAAATATCTAGACCTTACATTTTAATTCTTATATATGACAGTAATTGTAAAAATAGATTTCATATTGTCTGTCACATTACAGAATCACCATATTACATTATGAATTATTTATTATTTATATAATTCTTGACAAATGCATCAACACACACATAAATAATGTCATAATCTACTTAGAGTTTCACTGTAGTGTTATAAAAACATGTATATATATATATTTTTAATTTAATTGTGAATTTATATGTGTATTTAAAATAAACTGAAAAAGAACTGCACCATGGCAGTCAAAGCGTTTGCTGCAGAGTCATTTTCACTTCAGTACCCTGAACCTCAGAGTCAGTATCTTGCTGGCTCACACTAGGTTTTGGTGTGCAGGGCATCTTTCTACCGAACTGATGCAGAGTGCAAAAAAAGAGGCACCAAAGGCTTTGGCTGCCATCCACCCAGATCCCACTCTAGCCCGTGGACCGAGCTGCCTTTTACATATATTTAGCCTCAAATCATCCAAAGCCCTGGTGAGCTGCAGCTCTCTATTTTAAAGCCAGTTTCATAATCTTCATCAGGGAGGCTGGGGAGTTTAGCCAATGGCAACAATGGAGCCACTGGTCGAGTATGTATGACTCTGAGTCAATGACAAACACTCCAAAAGTGCACGAAGGAGGAATCTTACTTGAGTTAATGACTTTACAAGTTTGAGAACTGTCTGGAGATTGATGGCCAGGCAAACATTACACAAATGATGCACAAAACTGTGCGTTACAGCCAGTATTTAACCTCCTAAACACATCTGAGTCTGCGGAGATTCCAAAGCTCATGCTCATAACTAGATGTAGCAGCTTGGTGAAACTGCCTGCCGTTATGGATTTCCGGGGAGGAGAAGTTAAACAGCTATTGATTAAATAAATTAATAACAGCCTGGAGTAATGAGAATGTGAAGTGAGAGGTGTGAGATCAGACCCGGGTCGGAGAAGTGAATGTGGCACTATGAGGCCAGTCTGATTGTCCCGTGGCCCGCTGCAACAGTGACAGAAAGGAACAATGAGACATAACTCATCCAAAGAACATAGCACAAAGGGTCAGAGGGGTCACATGACTGTCTGCCTGTCTGACTGTTGGTCTCTCTGTCTCTGAGTGGGCACGCTCGCATGCCCGAATTCAAGTGGCAGCCTCCGTGAAGATGTGGTTAGGCAGATTACATCCTAGAGAGAACGTGAGTGCAACATCCTGCAGTGATGACCGCTCAGAGTGGATTAGCCTTCAATCTCAGAAATAAAGCAAAAAACACAAAAGCCAAGACTAGACAAAGCTAGTCGGACCCACCAGATGTGCACTGTGGGTACAAGACCGCCATTAGTTGAGTAGGTGCTGGGAGAGCAGCCCGGCATTTCCCAATCTTTTCGCTTTTTCTGCGTGTTGCCGTGTCAAAGTCTCCACTGCTATGGGAAAAAAAAAAGTAAGACACCTCTGAGCTAGCAGCCTACATGCTGGAAATAGCAAATTTTGATGACAGAGATTTAGACATTTTAACACCAGGGCTCTTTTCC
>JAQFJA010000013.1:8656322-8669273 GCA_029874485.1 Naso brachycentron | reverse complement strand
GCCTCATCCTGCTCGCTGCTCACATGGTGTACATCATCAATAATCTTTACGAGCCACTGCCTTGGCTAAAACACAGGGGTAAAGTGTTGCTCCGGCGGCAACCGCAAACTCCCAGCCCATCCTGAAACTTCCTCACTCTTTATTTTCCTGCATTAATTGCTTGCAACATAAAAAAATGCCATCAGAATTTAATTAATAAGCTTCTGTGGTTGAAAAATATTCAGCAACAGGATGTTGGCTTAGAGATGTACAGAGCAAGCTGTTTCGGCACAGAATGACAGCAAAATAAGACCTGCATCTGTTATTTGTTAGCTTGCATGTACAGTCATATAACTGGATCATAGATGAAGATTTATTTAGAAGCAGTATTGTAAGAATTCAAATTTTCTTTCATCCTTGTCGCTTGCTGAGCTGTGTGTCTGTCACACCAGATATGTTCACACTCTGCTGTCACTTTTGGTGTGGGAAACTGGGCCAGACAAGGCGGTTTCGAGGCACTTAAGGCTGCTGTTGCAGTTTAGTGGCACAGAAAACAAGGTATCGTCAGGAGGAAAATCCAAAATAACCGTCCTGCTCCAGACATGCACGACGCTTCTATTTTGAATTCATAACCAGCATTTACTGAACAGAAAGTGATGATGTTTTATGCCAATATGAATATGACACATCCAGCTCTCTTTGCAAAGTTTGGGGATCATCCAAGGACCAAATACACTGAGCGGCTTCCTTGTCCTCAACAATGAATAGAGACGGACTCGACTGATTTGTATTCCACTAGTTCCTTTTTTCTGACCACAAACCAAAACTATGCTTTCAAGAAATGCCCTGAAAAGCCTTTTGCCCTGTTGAGGACCTCGAAATGGAGAGCGCCTCTGCTTGGCATCGCTAAAGCTCTTGTTTGGGAGGTGACCTTAACAAAAAGGGGCATTTAAATGAAAAAGTCTGAACGGAGCACACTTAGTACACAGGAAAACCCACTGCATCATCTGAAACAACTGGAGAAAGACTGCGGCTTGACTCCTGGTGATTCTGTTTCATTGTTTTCTCAGATATGATTTACATGAGGACATTTAACTGCATGGTGTCAGCGAAAGGTCAAAAGGTTCTCAACTTTTCACACCCTGGATTTCACAGCTTCTCTTTCATGCCTGTCATGGCTCGGGGTAAAAAAAAAAAACACTCTCAATCTCTAAGAAAGTGACAGAGCAAGAGGGGAAAATCAGCTCCCAGATGGACGGCGAACTACTAATCTGATTTAAACCCAGACACAAAAACAAATCAAAGAATACCGGCAGTTAATGGAAAGCAGCAACACTATGGTCATTTCAGTAATGTGAATCTAAGATACTGATGCCAGGAATGTAGAATCACATCACACAATGTCACATGCACCTAATTTACACTGCATTCACCCTTCAGCCACATCACATGTCATATAATCATCTGACAGAGTAGTGTGTGTACAGTAGGAAGTAACTTCCCCATGTGAATCACGTTGTCTACACACACACACCGTACAGTGGCTTGACATATTAAGTCACTTATTATATTTATTTTTAACTCTATTTCATACAATGGAACAGTTAAAAATGTTGCACTTGTTCACTTTTTTGCCAAAAGGTAAATGAAAAGATTAATATCACTCACATGTCTGTTCACTAAGGCCGCACTCACACTTGGTCCAGTTGGTCCAGGGGAGTTAAATGTGGTAGCTAATTTGTATGAGACTAGACTTGAAGAAATCATTGCACTCACCCAAACATGATGCAGTCAAGAACTTTTGCAAGAAATTCCCTGTGTTGTGCACTGAGAATTCGTCCCCCAGGGTTAATAAGAATATTTCCCGAAATGTTAGCCTATTGTTTTCCCTTAAACTCAATCGGTAAAAATCTCCTCTTAACTTTACAGCACATGGACACAAATTTCTTCTCATGAATTTAATTATTTTATTTTTTTTGCTTATGATCAAAGATGGGCAATGCCAGCAATAATACATGTTAATGTAATATTAAATAAAACGTTTAAATGAAAAAAGCATTCCCCCGAAACAACATGTCAACGTGAAAGAAATAAAACACAGCTGGAGATTCAAATGGGATCCTCTGAAGTTCAGAGATAAAAGTGTGTGAATATTTAGCAGTTTGTGCAAATTGTGTGTGTGTGTGCTCCCTCACTCAGACAGAAAAACAGACAGGCAGACCAACACACACACACACACACATTCCGTTTGCTTGGAGGTCAAAAGGGTGTAAGATGGGAAGGGATATTGATTTCTCAGTCGAGTGTTTGAGAGGAAACCCTGAGGGAGGCCTTGCATCCGCTTACACCCCTTCATCGGGTGAATTAACCACATTTATGCCTTTGGCGAGAACACACACACGCATTACATTAAACTGCAAGAACTGTTTAGTAGTGAGATGTCTGGGTTGAAGGAATTTCATGCCACATTTGTAATATTAGCTTTGAAGACTTTGCGGCGTAATCAAGCTAACAGGCAACACTGGAAAGCAAAGATGCTACAGATGCAGACATGGTAATCAGTCTGACTTCAACAAGTGGAAACCTTGGGACTTGAAGTCAGGGTGGGCATTAAAGAGATTAAAGCTTTTGTTTTATCCATAATCTGACATGGAGAGAAAGCCAATCCCCTCTGCTGTCTCTCTTTAAGCGCCGCGCAGCCTCAGGAATACGGAAGAAGCAACATTGCCTCAAGCAACACCCTGAAAGAAAAACACACAGCAGAACCAACAGGGGGATTTACAACACACACCCATGAGTAGTCACATAACTGAAGCTCTTTCTTCTTGCTCAGTGGCCCGATTACTGTCTGTTTCTGTTTGAGGGATGAGTCACATCCACTCATTTTCTAAACACAGAGCCCAGGTCCATGAACACACCATTAACTCAGCTTCTCTCATGCTTCTAATGACTCACTGGACTTCCCTCCAGTCTGTGAGGACTTATTGACGAGCCAGAAACAAAGGTGAGTTGTCTCCCGCAGCTGAGAAAACATCAAGGTATTGTCACTTCCTACCTTGTGGCATTTGGAGGAAATGTTCTTTAGACACTTTTTAAGACTCTCCTAATTGATTTAAGTCAATAGCAGAGAAAAATCATTGCCAAAACCTTAAAAACAAAATGTTTTCAAGAAACAAATGTAAATGGATAATTAACTTTACAGTCTTTTATTTGAATTCAGAGACTCATGCTCAAAAACTCCTAATTTCTGCTGTTTCACTGCTGCTCTCCTGCTTTTCTGTGTGGTCCCCCTTTTCAGATACTGAGATAGTTCAGAAATTTCACTTGCAACAGGTACAGTGAAAGTTTGCGAGTGCTCGATTCAAAGAGGGTCGAGGTTGAGAAGGGGTTGTTGCTTAAAATCAACCCCTAATTTACAATTAAATCACCGAAAAAAGCAAAGTCTAGATAGTACAAAAGAACCAGTGCTCTCAAATTCCCGTCTGGCAGACAAAAAGCGCTTTCAAGACACTGCAGTGTGTCAGAAACTTGTAAACCATCCAATTCTGTAACAGATATGCACATAAAAAGGTAATTAAAATGGATTTCTGAAGAATCAGAAACAGTCCATTTTTCATGGGCCAACTGATGTGGAAGCAGAGTATTTTGGCTCACAGTCTGCCTGATAGTTGTCAAAGAAGAAAAACCCCAGAGAGACAACTGGGGGTTTAAAGAGTCACGAGAGGCTGCAATTAATGTAATCCCTACTCTTGGCTTCAGTGTCAAAGAAATGGGTGATCACAACCCAATCCTCACGCTCATTCCCATTACACTAAGCTGTTTTTTCAACTTGATTCCAAAGGGAAGTAAGGCAGCATCTGTGAGGAAAGTTGCACCACTTAGACTAGTAACAGTCAGTATTTGAGCAAAACTGACACACTTTGAGCTTAAAGAAGCACATCACACTTCTCCAGCCAATGATTCATATCCCAGTAAAGCTGTTGTCAGGAGGTTAGAAATACACGTGTACAATAACAAACCCCAGGCAATGCTGAATAATGTCTTAATAATAAGACTTTTAAACAGGCTGCCGCAACTCTCCACGTACTGATGTGGCAACAAATTATATCGGGCAAGAAAAAACATAACCCTGGTGCTTGTTCCCATGTCCGGATGAGTAAAGAAAACTCAGACGAAGCTCCCCAATCAAGCCCCTTTCTGTTTCTGTTACTGACTCACCTTCTCAATCAGCAGGTCAGCTCGTCCAAAAATTCAAGCAGTGACTTTATCTCAAGAGCATTTCTGAAAACAAATCTGTGCATGATGGGGCACGGGATCAAAGCCCACATATGGTTACTCAAGAGGTGAAATACTTTCAAGTTGAACCAGACACAAAGAGAGGGTCTGGGATGATTGGAGATAGCAAAGATTGATAGAAGAGCAAGAGAGAGGTTAAGTCCAAAAGCTTTCCAGATGTTTTCATCAGCTGGGTAGCCTTGCCTGGTTAGCTTTATACTCTAATATGAGCTGATGTTTAGTTCTGGCTCTTTAATTCTTTTTCTTGCTGCTAAAAAACTTGAATTGACAAGTAATAAAAGCATCATTCCTCCATTTAATACACTATGGGTAGTTAAAGCTGAGGTAGGAATATAATTTTTAGTATCATAAGGTGAAAATTCTACAATAACCTTTTAGCATATTGTAATTCAGGTGGTTTGAAAGAAAACTAGACTTCATCTCTCCTTGGCTCTGCATTCAGGCTTTAGAAAATAAAGACCAGAGGGTGCGTGTTACAACTGGCTGCTCTACATAGGTTTGAGGTTTAGCACAACTGCATTTGAGGCAAAGCAAAGCAAAAAATGAATCAAGATGATCACTGAAAAGAGAGGGTCCAACATAGAAAATAAAACGTGAGTGAGGTTAAGTGAGGGGTGGAGCTGGGGGGATAAAGCAGGAAGGGGAGGAGGAAGTGAAGTTGCTTCCTTAGGAGTCTCATGCTACAGCTAGCTTGATTTCCAGATACTGCATATCACACTTTCAATGTTAGCTAATGTTAGCTAAATTTAGGTAGACATTGCTGTGTAGCTGACATTAAAGAGTTCACATACTTGCACCTTCTCTCTTTATGCTATGTTACACTACATTCCGGCATTTATCATTATCATAGGCCCTACAATTGCTAATTTTGGCCACAGTGGAGCCTATTCAAGAAAAGTTGCAAAGTCTTATTGAAGCAACCCAAGAGCAGAAGAGTATATAACTTATTTTAATTGAGTGATAAACTTAATTATCCTCAAAGGGACACTGGTTTGCGTTGTGCACGGACAAAGCAAGGCATACACTATATATCCACTTGGTCTCGTGCATTAGCAATGTCCATAAAGAAATGATTTTTAGAGTGTGGTGTGAAAAAGCTTGAATGAGCTGCACAGAGCAATGACCTCAACCTTATCAGTGCATCAGTGCCTGCTCATAAAGGCGGCAGCTGTAAGTTTTGGAGTGATATGTCCAGATGATTTTGCCATGGCATGTATATAATAAAGAATAAAGTATACATATAGGTGTACATCAAAGGTAAGAGATTCCTGCAGGAATAAGCCAACGTGTTGCTGAACTGTGGCTTGATGCAATGTCACAGAGTATCAAAAGAACTTGAACCTGTGCTAGAGACTTACATTATATCCTCTCTGGACAGAAAATGTCAAACGGATTTCACTTTTCGGTGGAGGCTGCCACTTTAAGACTGAAATTGGGCCCTTTGGCGAGCAGCAGTCAGCTCTGAAGCTTTCACACAGTGAAAATGTCACCTGTCACACGCACTTATCGTCTGCCAGCGCAGTGTGCATCGGCTCTGCGTGACCCTGTGGGCCTGTGGGCTACCGTCATGCCCTGTAACTGGCATTAGCAGGGGAGATGGAGGCCTGGCACAGTCAGTTTAACCAGTCTTGTTTGTATACAAGCCATAAGTTGAGAGGGAATATGATGAGCAGCCCATTAGTCTGCATTTGATGGATATTTAATAGTGCTGGCTCATCTAGATTCCAAATACTTAAGCAGCACATTGCTTCATGAGAGCAACAGCAGCTCCCCAAAGAGAAGACCTTGCATGGCCTGAAAAAAAAAAAGGTGTTATATGTCGAAGGGTTGTGAAACCAGCCTACTATAGAGCTGGACCGGACTGTTGGAGCGCTGCCTTTCAATGTGGATCTTCAAAGTCACTGCCTGTAATAAGAAATGCACAGAGTTCTCACACAGAGTGTCTCCAAACTCACCCTTGAAAAAAATTCTCTTGGACCAAAGTGAAATTCAGAGAATACACATGGTTCGTTTATTGTTTTTGATTATCTTTTGTGAGTTTATGTGTATATGTGTGTGGGCAAAGGTGGTATTTATCAATAACAGATTCATTGGTGTTAAAACATGACAGAAAAGAAAGGATGACGCGGAGACAGATGCAGAGGGAAACAAACGTGAAGGCTGTTAAAGGGAAACACAAGAATGTGAGCAGAAGAAAAGCATCGGGCAAGGGAGGACATGAGGAAAGAGGACAAAAGAGTTGAAAGAGCGGCTGACTCACAATGTCCTCAAATGAAGACGTACGTTCCATTAACATTTTTAGGTCAATTTCAAGTTCTTTCATAAAGGGTAATTTACTTAATTCCATCAGTGTTGCGTCAACCAACATTTGGGACACAATGAACTGAAGGCACACTGACCCTAAACCCTGAGAAGTGACTCAGCTCTGCAAAAAAGGCCAATTATTTGTGTAAAGACAAGACTGGAAGCTGCACAGACAAGAACATCTGGTTTCCAGTGCAAACCTGCCCCCTTGTAACCCATAACCTGTCTTTAGTGCAGGGAGGGATTCATACACAGACACAGCTTAAGACCTGTTGATTTCCCAGCATGCCCTGCTCACATTCCTGACCTCCTTCTGTCATTCCCTAACTTGACTCACCCCTGTTGCCTACATATACACACTTAAACCCCTTTAGACTTCCTAACTGCTCTCTTTGAGAACAAGTTGAACAGTCACGAATGATTGACGGGAAACATTTCAACAGATGAGGAAAAAAATCTGTTCTGTCAATCAGACTCTTAACAGCTGCGAACAGTTTATTCACAGAGTACACAAATTCATCCCCTGAACAATCTCGGTCAAGCTGCCTTTGAGTGTGAGATGACTGTGACCTGACGAAACCATGAAAGCTGGCGCCCCGCAGAGTTGGGAATCTGGTGAGAAGGCCAAATGGGAATGATAAGACCACTTTCCTCCACCTCTTGGCCCCCGTTTCTTAATCTGCACCCCACAGAGACCGAAGCAGTGGGAAGGACAGAGATCCCACGAGCAGTTACTCCTCTCTCCTCCATTGAGGCCATGAAAGCACCAACAGCAGCGCTGTGTCAAAACTTTAAGCTCATTCATTTCAGCGAGAGCGATGCATTAAAACAGTGGGGTTATGGATGCACAAGGCAAAAGAGGGGAAAATGTGGGATCATCCAGCAAAAAATGACTCAAAAAGTTGCACCAGGTGGTTGCAGTTCATTGAAACATCAGGCAAAGAATTATTTTGGCCAATCAAAGCGAGGGTACAATGTAATTCTACTATTAAAGCTGAGGTAGGCAACATCTGAAAATCAAGCTAGCTGAGCATGAGGAGCAACTCCGCTGCACCCTCTCCTTCCTGTTTTTGCTCTGGCTAGTGTTTTATTTCATTTGTTGTCGCTCTCTCTTTTAAGGCCAGTTTACACAAATGATTCATGACAAATGGTTGCAGGGAAAATTGCAGTGGAGCAAACTGGTCTGTCTCAACTCGACTCCAGCTGGCTGATGGCATCTGCAACTCACCTTGTCAAGTTGCCAGAGGTGAGTTTTAGAAATTAAGGCAGGTTACTTGTTTCCCTACCCTAACCCAGCCATCAGGAAATGGCCCTTGATTGGCCGAAAAGTGCCCATCACGGTCTGAATACAGAGCCAAGGAGAGCTGCATTAGTCTGGTGTTCTTTCAGATCACCTGAATTACAATATGCTGAGAGGTTATTGTGGATTTTTTTGCCCAGTGACACAAAAAATAAACTGCCAACCTCATCTTTAATCACAAGGTTCTCAAACAGAAAGCAAAATTAATGCCACTGCAATATCTGTCACAAAGTAAAACAGCTGTGCAACATTTTTTGTGTTGCAACATGCTCACCCCAAAGCAGACCCTTGCATTTTTTAACACAGCGCTATTTTTGGTCACCTCTCCTGCTAATTGTAGATGCTTGACATGAGAATCCCATCCTTTGCCACAGGGCAGGAAGCAGGAGATCCCAGATAACCCTGGAGGACCTCATCCATACGGTACACAACACAGTGAGCTAGCATTACAAGGAACACATGACAAGCAGAAAAAGCCTAATCCCCCTAAATGCTGAACTGACCAACAAATAATGACAGATGGGTAGAAAGAGAACAAACCATATCAAAATACCCAGTTTAGGGGAAAAAAGAGGCATTTGATTTAAAACTGAGCTTTGAGGTCTGTTTATGCGCTCTAAACATGCAATTACTGTAAATCTGAAAATCTAAGTTTCGCATGTGAACACATCCCACATAAGAAAATAGTCATAAAGATCATTGAAGACAAGCTTTTAAATGATTGAGTTTGATGTATTACTTACTGTTCACAGAGCCTTGACTTGAGGCTTTAGGGGGGCTGATCCTGCTCTTGGGAGGGACCATTTCCATATTTTGGCCCTTCTCACCTGGACTCTGGCTGGGGGCCTGAGCCTCAGTCTGGGTCTCGTTTTGTGCTTTATCCAGCGGCGCAGTGGCCGTTAAAGCTTTCTGTCTGCTCAGGATACCATCACTACCTGCCCTCATCAGCTTTTCCCCCACGCTCAGCACCCGCGCTCGTCCGGCCGCGGCGCCCGTGCCAGGGCATTCCTTCCTGGGGGAGGGCAGCTTGGACCCGGCCACTGATGAGGGTGGGCGGGCCAGCCTGGAGGCTTTGGACATCCTGCGGGTCGGCAGATCAGTGCAGCTCTTCAGTCTTCCTCAGCCAGCTTGACTGCAGCCGCGTCCCGTGGGGCAATCCAGGGTTTCTCAGCTCTCGGTGAGTGTGACTCCGGCTCTCCGGCTCCAGCGTGTTGTGACTGGTGCAGGTAGGCTGAAAGGGCCAGAGGGAGGGCACTTTTGGAAAGCCGGGTGGGAGGCGAGCTGAGGGTGAGAGGTGGGGGGTTAACAGCTCCTTGGAAGGTGTTCTCTTCTCCTGGCGTGACCTCCTGGGATCATCCTCCAAAGCAAACAGTGTGAAAGTGTTTAAGTATGTGTGTGTATATGTGGATAAACCTGTGGAGTGACAGGACGTGCTGTGCCAAACGCAAACAGAAACTCAGGTCTCCAGTGTCAGCGCATTCCGGCTTTCTAATCCCCTCTCCGCCTCTCTTTCCTCGTCTTTCACACTCTCTCCTTCTCCATCCCTCTCTTTTTTTGTAAATCCCTCGTGTTCTCTTCTTCACTTGCACTCATAATATGGTTGTCAACTTCTCCTACCTCATGCCTTATAATTCTTCCCTGTGTTCCTGTCCTCTTGTGCCTCCTCTCTCTTCTCTTTCGCTTCGGTTAACTTGCTCTTCTTTGCTGATGCTCAGCGGGCAATCATTCCAGCGCTCCGGCAGGCAGAGACCAGAGAGAGAGATTTAAAGACAGCAAAAGAAAAAAGAGCACGAGGGAGGAAGAGAAAGTGCCAGCAGAGGCTTCGCGGAGGAGCCTTTCCTTTCAGGTGCAGCTGCTCGAGCTGTTCCAGATGTGTGTGCAGCACTTCACGTCATCAGCCGACCGCTCAGAGCCACACACTGGCACAGGCTTCACCTCGTCCTATTTTCCCCCTCTTTTTTCTTCATCCTTTTTTCCCTGTCCGCCTCACAGCCTGTACTCCTCACATGTGATGAGATGTTCAGACTACCAGAGGCAAAGAATGCACGCACACATGCACAGCACAACACACCAAGCCCTTCACTCACTGGTGGAATTTACAGAGAATTAAAGGGCGCAAAGGAGGGGAGCATTACAGCATGTGTGTGTGTGTACAAGAGACACAGTGGAGCTATTCTGATCTGCTGCACTGAAGACATCATCTGTGACAAGACAGAGACACAGCAGAAGTTTGCTGGGAGAGAAACAGCAAGGAAGGGAGGATCAGAACTCTCAGACAATTGTCCTCTTACCCTCCGTCCTGAAATTAAAAAAAAAAAAAAAAAATCACTTCTCATCCCCAGAAAAACTCATGAAGTAAAAAGAAAATGTCTCTTTTGACAAAGTGCTTGCAGCATTCAGTGATCACTGCCAGACAAGCACAATAAAGCATGAATCATTGTCGGTCGAGGTAGAAAGTGCAAACACAACAACTTTGAAGTAGATGATTTTAAAACAGAAGTTTTTATCGCCATTTTTTCATATTTTTTCCAATATGTTTCTTGATGTAAGAGTACATTTTGCTGACAAAGCCGTCCTGGAAAGTAAACCACAATCCTATAAACTTGTTTTATTCATCAACTCTGCAGACAGGTCGCTCTACGTCAAACTCTGAGCTTGTGTCACCGCTGCAGCATACGAAATGGACATGTGATCTAACGCATGGGGACGGGACGCCATTGCGTGCTCGCTGACTGAACATCAGAAAATGGATTACAGTGAGCATAAGGATCAACCGTGTCCAGGCAACACGTTATAAAAGAGCAACAATCCACACAGACTGAAGCACCGGCTTAGTTTTTACACAGGGACCTTTCTCTCTCTGAACTGCTGCTGTGTCACTCAGATATCATAAAACATCCCATTGAAAAGTCCCAGAATAGAAAAGCCAGATTTGGTATTTCACATTTGCCGCCATGTTTGGAGCTGCACAGCATGATTATGGACTGATGTACAAGCTAGATGTCAACATAGGATTTGGAGGTAAACAAAAACACTCAGATGTGCACTGTACGCTATGCAGAAGATTTTATCAATGCCTCCATACTGAGCCTCCCTCCCTCCCCCCCGATGATTGCCTTGTAAATCACTAAGTCCTCTGAACACAATGACAGCCATCACTGATCATATACCTAGATATGAAATATTAATCACATTGCTACATATCTGTAAGGCTTTAGATAAAAAGCAAAGCAGATTGACCTACATACTTTCTCAATGAATAGTTCACTGACAAAATCAGGGGGGCTTAGAACTTCATGGGAGCAGCTGCATGTCTGATGGATTTTTGAAAGACAGAAAGAGAGAAGAAGAGGGAGAAGAAGTAAAGAAGACAGAGACATTTGCATAAGATTAAATGCCAGAATTTGTGCCAGATTGTATTTGTGTGTCACTGAGTTTTACTACGTTTACAGCGTCGTTGTACTGAGGATTACGTCAAACCTAAAAATGGTTTACCATGAAAAAACACAGGCTCCATATATGTTTCAATGAGTGAGTAAATGGTAACCCTTATACTATGGTTTTATGGTTATGTGTGTATGTGTGTGTGTGTTTGCTGGGAGTAAATGAAAGCCCTCTGTGTGGATTGGATGCCTCCCAGGCTTTAAGCCAGTCCTAGCTGTAGGCAAACGGCGGGAGCTCGGTTCAAAGGCTTTAAATAACATAGCATTTAGGGATGGATATAATTTGAGTTTCCTAATTAAGCCTGTGATTTTGTGCAATGTGATAGATCATAAAGAACGTCTACATATCGAATGACAAACCCCGACGTCGACACACGATCCAGACATGGCGTCGATTTGCATTTCAAACTGGAAAATGGAAAAAAACAAACAACCACAAGTATTTTCAACATCAAAAAACTTGTGAAAGATGATTATCTCAGGAGATGAAATTGGTTCTGACATTAAAGACCTGAATGACAAAAGTGCCACCCACAGCTGTGTAAGCAGCCAGCACCCTGCTTTCCAGTGCCAAAGAGCAACTTCTGTTTTACTGATGCAGGGAGTAAAGGCAAAGATTGAGAAGTTTCATTTGTGGAGGAGTGTTTGGATGCGTGGTAATGGAAATAAAACGGTACAGAAACTCTCACAAGTTTCTGCTATAGCTGCTTATGGCCCCTAAGTGAGTAGAGGAGGGGCTGCTGGACAGACTTCAGATGGGTGGCGGGCTCAGCAAGAGTTGTCTGAGTGCCTCTGTGGTATTTCTCTAATTAACTGACTTTTCTGTCTGAGGGTTATTATCGTTCTGGGTGCAAAGGTTACAAATGACTCCCTGCCCACAAACTGATCTCAGGCCAGTGGAGGCTGGACTCACTGTAAGTGCTGTTTGTGCAGAAAGTGCCAGCAGATTTACACATGTGTTTGCATGCACGTTTGAACTTGTAACTAAATCTTGGCAAAACTCAATAAACTCAAAAATCTGATCTAGTTTAAGGCTGCTACAATCATTTTTTTAATATTGACAATAGTTCAAGTAACTGCTTGCGTGTGAAAGGGGATGTGTAATGAAACCACAGAAATGTAACACCTGCCTCTAAAGTTTCTGCATAGTTTTAAAGCATATTTTCAGCTCATTGTTTTAGTTTCCTGTCTCACAACTTCATTGTTTTAGTATAGGTCATATTGTCGTTGTCAGCAGCAGAAGATATTTTCAATGAAAAAGCTTTAAAAACACAATTCTATGCTACCTGCCCAGCACAAGAACAGACAAAATTAGATCAGCTAAAGAGTGAATCTGGATTTACAAGTATACAAAATTAACTTAATTTCTTTTTTTAAAATAAGTTATTTCAGGTTTAACATTAAAGCTGCAGTAGGTAACTTCTGCTAATTAACTAGCAAGCTAACGTTAGCTGTAGCATGAGACTTATTGGGAAACAACTTCGCCATGGCTGTTTGCGCTGGCTTACATTTTATTTTGTTCATTGTCGCTCTCTCTTTTATGTCCAGTTTAACACCTGGACCTTATTTATAGGAATAAATATGCTCATATACTCACCCAGACAATTTTGGTGCAGCTTGGAGTCCTTC
>JAQFJA010000013.1:8575634-8595442 GCA_029874485.1 Naso brachycentron | reverse complement strand
TAGTTTTAAATTCAAATTATATCAAGTTCTAATGTAATTTAAAAAAATCAGCTAGTTTAACCAGTTTATTCCTCGAGAAATAAACTCTAAGATTTTATGTAATTCATTATAACAGTGTTATTTAAGTTGTGAGGCTTGATGACATTCCTTCATATTTTTATTTATTCAGAACACATAAACAACTCATGACACATTTTCATGTGAAGCATGAATAAGCAGAAAGCTTGGGATGGGCGCTCATTGCTTCAGTCAAGCGTATCATCGTGAACACACAACTTCCGGTTGCTACTTTCAAAGTAAAGGCATATGACGCACTTCAAATTTCATTGACCTGACGCCGGCCGCTTAACATGCATCCTGAAAGCTTGTTTGCCTCCGTGTATTTTCATTTGAATTTAACAGGAGGTTCCACGTGTTTTGAATCGTGTCCTCTTTAAATTCACCTCGATAATTCGTTACTTGTTGCCCACTTCCCCGTCTAATTTGGCTTTTATTTTGAAGGCAGCTCAACCTCACTTCCTGCTGACGCAGCTCGCCATCGCTCATCATGCCTCGGTCACAAAGCGAAAGAGAAACACAACAGCGACTTTTACTCACAAAGGCGGATCCAGTAGTCACACATGGCGAGCAGCGCGCTGTACACACACTGAAGGAGCGTCATGAAGGCCGCGAGTCCGCAACACGGAGCCGAGATGCGGTGACAGCGGGAGTCTCCTCTCCCTGCGTTTCTTTTCCACTCTGGCGATATTGGATCTTGTGTCAGGATGTGGACGCGCCTTGACCGCCTCCCCCCGCCCCGCACAAACATTTAACAGCTCATACAGCGCTGGGTGGGACAGTCCCGCTCAGAGTCATCCGGAAAACTTTGGCGTGAAGCCTCCAGGACTTTCCCCTCGGACTGCTAAAGCACCTTTGATATTCAAAGCGTTTTTAAACAGACTTTATTTACCCAGTGACTCAAATATTCATCGGATTTTTAACATTAAATTGGCAGCTTTGTTTAAAAATAAAGACTGTTTACATACAGATGCTTTGAATCCATGACAGTTTCATGATGCCACTAAAGAAGATTTGGACTTAACAAACAAAACTCTAAAATTGTGTGTTTAAAGAAATAAAGGACATTTTATTAATTCGTTTTAAATTTATTTAGCCTACATTTTCTTTATTTTTTAGCTTATGCAATTGTGGTCTAAATGAAATCCACAAACTTTTCTGTACAACCAAGTATGTAGGTTAATTTGAAACCCTTTAAAAAAATTTTAATGTGTAAAAAATATAATGGATATTTCATGTGGGGAAATCATCAGAAATAGCCTTAAAAAATCCAAAACGTGCAGTGTTAACTTATTTTTTTAAGCTTTAAACCCACCCAACTTACAGAAATATTATGACCTCAGTACCCTAAATACTGCTCAATAAATAACTCAACATATTGTCCAATATTTTGGCCTATTCCCGAAAAAACAAACAAAAAACATAGTTTTGAATGTTTTTTATTTTATAGTTGGTGTGTTGCTTTGCACTATAAATAAATTTCAAGTTGAAGTTTACGTCTGGAAGTCACTTACTGAGCCAATCTAAAGCATCAAAATTTTAGGCCTACACTATAATATTCTATGATATTGCAATATGCTTTGTATTTATGATTCTTAGTACATTGAATAGACCTACAAAAAAACCCAAACATCACCCTAGTGACTGCCACCTTGTGGTTTAGTGAAGCACGGTTTGACACTGAGCATTTTCAAGCCCAGGGGGTGAGAACTTAGAGCAGGATTGCCTGTCGTTGCATAAAATGCAGCAATGGGTGATTTATGATCTTCTAGTGAAGAACATTAAGTACGTTTCTTTACATAAAACAGTTTGTTTTTTTTACACAACTTTAGATCTGTGTCTTCTCCTTTTTATTAAATCACCAGATGGATAACATGGCAACAAGCAATAACATTCTACCTTGACGGCCCTTTATTTCGAACACTGTCTTCCTGACCTTGCTCTTCGCTCATCACTCTGTTAACAGACACAACAGGCAAGCAGATGGCCTGATCCACAGTATCTGACTGCAGCAGCATGGAGCAAAGAACCACAGCTCAGCTCAGTGTTCTCAGGAACAACACTTCTGTCAAACCGAGTGCAGTCACAAGAGCCTTTCACCTGAAGTCTTCCACAAACCCACCTTGAGACCTTCTCGAAACACATGAGAACACACAGGAGGCCCCAAAGTGGCATTTTCTGTGCTTTCATAACATGAGTCATCCTGACATATTGCTCTTAGAAATTTGCGTGGGCCAGTGAAGGTGTTGGGGGAGATCTGGACAAACCCGCAGCTTGATCCTAATTCGGCCAGACTCCAGTGGTCTGTATCCTTGCTGCTTATATTTAGCACACTGGGAAATCCACAGATATTTATTCTCACCAGCTTTCTCTGTACAGAGCTGTTGGAGAAGAGCCAGGGATGGCAGTGATTGTTGTTAATTGGGTCAAGCTGTCTGGTAGTTTTTCATCCACCCACTCACACAGCTACTGTAGGAAGAAAGGGCAGAGGTGCAGTGCTGTGTTACACAGGACCCCTGGGGGCAGTGTTGTACAGGCTTTATTTTGGCCTATGGTACTGTGCTGTAGATGGAGCTGGGAATACACAGCAGCCCCGTGTGATCTCACTTCAGTAAAGCTTGCAAACATTGCAGAGAATTTGACTTTATGAGGTTACTGTTCCAGACTGAAAAGAGCATACTGAGTTTTATTAACACAATATACTGAATTTAGCCGAGTGCTGCGTCTGAAAAACAGACAGCAGCAGTCGAGATTCCCTTGCTTTTTTAAAGGAGTTAGACAAAAAGACTGATACTATTCCTACAACTTGACGCTAAATGTGAAGCTATCACTAGCAGTCTGCTAACTTAGCTTAGCACAAAGACTGGAAATAGAGGGAAACAGCTAGCCATGGAGGTTCTGTGACGCACTCATGCTGCTCAGTGCATCAGAGGAGTTATTAGGATTCTCTGTTTCCTGTGAGGCTCGTGTTCCTCAGGATGGTTTAAAAGTTAAATGACCAGCCTGAAATTGCAATGACACCTCTGTCATTTCTCTAGGTAAATACTAGTGATTTGCTGGTTTATACTTAAAGCTGCGGTGTCATTGCGAAAAAATTCCATCTTAACCTTTCAGCGTAATTCAGGTGGTCTAAAAGAACACAAGACTTTTGCACCGCTCCTTGGCTCTGTATTCAGACGTGACAGGCACTTTTAGGCGAATCACAGAGGGCATCACATTACATTACACATTACTATTGGCTGCTGCACTTCTTAGCAACAGTTGACGTTGCTAATTGAGCTAATTGGCTGTTGAAACAAGTGACATACGTTAAGTTTTAAAACTGACCTCTGACGACTTGCAGGCGACACTGTCGGTTGAGTCGAACTGAGATGGACCAGTTTACTCCGCTGCGACCGTTTTGTCTCGATGCGACAACAAATGAAATACAACGCAAGCAAAAACTGGGGGGCGAGGGTGCAGCGGAGTTGCTTCTTCAGGAGTCTCATGCTACAGCTCGCTTGACTTCCAGATATTGCCTACCCCAGTTTTAAATGAACAGATAAAGGTGTTTGAAGAAGACTGCTAGAAGAGGTTTGAATAATAAATAAATACTGGATAAAGCTAAAAATGTGACTCATTCTTCATGACATTATTTCGTTAGGTTAATACTAAAAACAATCTTTGCATCTGTATTTTTACTAATTTACACCTTATCTTTATTTTTTTGACTAAAATATTTAAATCAAATTTATCCATAAATTATCTTTCAGAAAGTGGGGAATCTAAACTATTATTCTGTATTTGACCACTCTTTGGTTTAATTTCAGATAATTCACTAAGAAACAGACAAAAGCGTGAAACTAAAAAAACTAAATGAAGCGGTGGTATTCTACCTTGTTGTTGATGATGAGACTATCAGCAAAATGAGCCACAAACAAACACGCCTCAAACACTTACTTGAGGAATGCTTCATTGAGTGCAGCACCTCTGTTCAGGGGCAACAGGAAATTCACAGCCATTAAATTAAACATTGTCCTGAAGCCTATTACAGCAAGTAGCAGAGGAAATCTGCTCTTTTCAGCCAATCCCTCAGCACCTCTGAAAAATAAATGCTGGGAAAATGAGGCTGGATTATTGGCAGCAGGTCGGCAAGCCAAGGAAACGAGGGAGGAAAGAAGAGAACCAGAAACGGTGGCAAATTTCCCAGACTTAAGAGCTGTGTATACTCTTTCTAACTGAAGGTCAATTCATCTTCTAAGTGCAACAACAGGTTGATTTACCCGCACTCCTAACTGCTTTTGTTAACAGGCGGGGGATCTAGCTGTTGTGTTAGGGGCCAAGGAGAGGAAAAGACAAAGCGGTGTGAAGAGGTGATGAATATGTTAACTGGAGACGATGCGGGGCGGAGGAGCCGGGGCTTAGCGGCAGTAAAATCCTCACATTAACCGATTGCTATGGATTTTCCCAAGCTTTAGAAAGAGGATCTGCTTCTGATTTTGTTACACCGATCCAAAGGAGCGGGTGTCTAGGTCAAAATGTGTGTCCAGTGCAGAGGTGATATGAATGTGTGAGCAATTGCGTGGGCTGGTGTGTGTGCGTGTGTGTGAGTGTAGTGGGCGCAGAGGCAGGAAAGAGCATCCACAGCCACTTGACGTTCAAAGAGAGGAGATCAAAGGACAGCCCCTTACTTCGCTCTCCTTCCTCTGGATTAAAAAGATCATCAATAATAATGGGCTGGAGCAGCACAGCGGGCAAACTGAAGAGGAGCAAAGGAAGCTGATAGGTCTCTCACCTGTGTGTGTGTGCGATATTTTGGCGGTTTGCCGCGGGGACGAGTGGGAGCAGAAGCCATAAGCGCAGGCTGTTTTTCTGGAACGGCTGCCTGCACCATCCGTCTGAAATGCCATGCAATATTCACAACAACAATGTCTTCACTTCTCACTTTGAGCTCCCAGCTGGTTTACTGTGAAATGTATGAACGTGTGTGTGTGTGTGTGTGTGAGACTGCGTGCGTGCGTGATCCTCTGCATGCATGCTTCTCCTGCGTGGTGGAACAAGCGAAGAAGCTGTGACTGTTTACAGGAAGTCACAGTAACATCAGTCGTGTAGTTTATATGCAGCATGTGAGAGCAAAAACAGAGAATGTCTCAAAGGGTTGTATAAAGCAAATTCTAGCCTATACATAAGAGCTACGTAGTTCCTCAGTGGGTATTGTGCACAATGCAATACAATCATGTTACAACACATCTCCATTATGTGTCCATGTTATGCTACATTGACATCATAGATGGGAGGTGATGTTTCTTGCATCTCAAGATGGCAGCAGCCAGTCAGTTCCTTTTAAATACAAGTGCACAGTCTGGCTGTCCTTCTGTGGTTTGTTCTGATCCCAAAACAGACTCACAATGGCATCATTACACACTGACAAACTAGAGAGAGAAACTACAATTCTTAAGGGACTACACCAGTCTACTTTTGACTTCTCACCATTAGCAGAGATTGCCCCTATTTTCTGCAAATGTTGTTGAAATTCGACCATGTGTTTCTCAGACGGCACTTTTAAAGCCCATTCACTGCCATTCATGTTGAAACAGGGTATAAAAACACTTAAGGACACGTGACAGTTGCTAGGTTTAGGTAATTCACCCTTCTAAAGAGAACTTCTGTGTTTTGTTTGGTCAAAAATTGCTGAGCAAGAGAAAGAGGGGAGCCAGGAGCTGTTTAGATGAAAGTTATTACGCCTGGAAAAATAGTTCCATTCAAGTGCTGCCTCCCTGGCTCAAATATTAGCGTGAAGGATTTTGACACAGATGTTCTTTTTAACTGACGTGACACATTTATAGGTATTCTCTAACATTTATTGACTATGGACAAAATGTAAACAAACACAATATCTCATAAAGCTATTTTGGGACAAATGTGTGGGGTTTATGTAACCTATGGGTCTTCAAATACAATGAATAACATCAGCTGTTAACTTTAAGTAAATGTTCGATGACACACACGCAATTGCAGCGGGGGTTGAGAGATACTGTGCATCCTCTGTATAGCCACACATCCAAAATTAGCATTTCATTATTTTGACTGACTTTGACTTGCTGACAGGATTGTTATTTGTTTACTGTTTCAGGCAATGAAATGCAATGTTTATAACCAAGCTGAATATATAAAAACTATGAGAAAAATGACTTGCTGATGAGAACAAAATACAAAATGACACTGCACTTTAGGTGCTTAATCTAAATTGCAGTGCAACAACACCATGCAATTAAACATCCTATATGTCATTTGTTTAGTGAGATAAGGAAAGTTTAAGCACGGTATTTAATCCGCCTGCAATCCATGAATAAATCATCAGTCGTGCGTTGGACATAAATTAGGCTTTTCAAATATGCAGAAGAAGAGCAGGACCATATTAATCAGCCTAAACTTATGGCTGATATTAAATTGTGAGGGCAGCATCACTTTGTGTCCATCCAACAGTTGCAGCATGAGCAAGGAATGCATCAGCTACCTGCTAACTGTCAGTCATATTTTCTGTCTTGCTCCTCACTTTAAGGCAAAAAAGCTGAACTAATTAGCTTAATCTTTGAAACCCCTCAAAAATTTGATTTTAAGATTTTCATGGGGCATTAATTAAGATTTAGGGGAGTTAATTAAAGGGTCCAAGAACACCTGCGATCCAAGTATTTCACATAGCGTGATCAGTGAGTAAAACTCAGAAAACGGTAATTACCCTAACTCCCACATGACGTGAGCGAGGCCATGGTGCGCATGTTGAAAACGGGGAGAGAAGGAAAAAGGTCGTCAGAGTGAGATCTTCTCCTCTCCTCCTTCCTCTCCTCTTCAATCACAGCCTTTCCCTTAGGAGGAGCAGGAGGAGGAGGAGGAGAGGTAGCTAATTAATTACAGTGAGTGACGACTCAGTGGTGAAGATCTAAGGGAGGTGATGAATTGTGCAGTAGTACAACGATGACAGTAATCTGAAGCAATCCCCTACCTTCACTACAGCTCTCCACAATGCCACATAATATATCACTCCAACCTGCTCCTTCTGTCTCCTCTCCTTGAGCCCCAGTTACAATAAGCTCAGCAGCAAATGAGGGTCAAGGGTCAGAGAAGTCGGCCAATCACATCAAGCTATAAGGGCCAGAGAGGTGGCTGCCCTAAATTGGAGGCAGCAGCATGATGTCAAAATATCAGCGACCACACAGCACTAATAATTTATTTTTGTACTTACACACCGTCCATTCATCATGTGACTAACTCAGGCGCCAAAAATGGATGTTCATTAAAAAGCCAGCAGCTGTGAGGCTACTGCTGCAGACGTGCACACACGGTCACCTCCATTTAGTCACTTTTCACCTTTAAAGGTCTTATCTTTACATTATCAGCAAATTATGACATATCTCAAAGCATGTGTGAGACACTAGACAGAAGCAAGGAAGAGAAATAGAGATTTCTTGCATCATGTGTAGAGCTACAGAGGCACTGCCTGGCTTAAAAACCAGAGTTAATCCCTCCAACACTTCACCTGATAGATGGTCTTCATTATCTCTCCCTTGCTCAGGGGAAGATGCTCTCTTGATCTTTTCACTCTCCTTTTAAAGATCAATAACTGCTACACAATAGAACAATCAGCTGAATCCTCCATTGCCCTTAAATGTGTTGTTTCTCTGAATTGTCAACAGTATGAAATAATACAAATACAAGGATGCAACTTCACGTTTTGTCTCATTTCATTAGCAGAAAAAGGAAATTATGGTTTTGAAGGACGTCAGTTGCAGCAAATATTAAATAAATGTTTGCTCAGAGTCTGTTTGAAGCTTTCTGAATTGATTGCGCAAGCTTTTCCAGTTTTTCAATTTGCAGTAAATGTGTTTAATTAGCTGACTGTTACCTTCTCTGCTCTGTTTGGAGGGAAATGCTTTCTTTTAATTGGCATAATTAAAAAGGAAACGAGGAGCATGTGTGCGTCAGGCGACGGTGACTCAACGTCCGCGATGCAAGCGAATGACGTTTGGATTCGCAGTGAGAAACGTGGAAGCACCCAGCGCTGGATGCCAGCACTACTCAGCATCAATACTGCATGGAGGAATGCTGGAAAGCCAAGCGCTCCAGACCGTGAGGCACACAAGAGGGCTAAAATAAGACCCAGCAGCCACTGAGCTGTACAGCTCCAATAAGCTCTTATGTGGGAAAAAACAGTTCTGCATTCATCATATTGTGGAGGAAAAGTGGGTCGGGTGGATAATAATGCAGAGGGTTTGGGTCTGCCAAATGAAACGGCTCCCCGGTCAGCTATCCAAAGTAACACTTTCTTTTATGAATAATACTCAGAGCAAGACTGGTTTTCAGCAGAAACGTATGATGCTCTTGATCCAACTTCCAATCTTTAAATGAGGATAAATCTCTAAACTGCAGCAATAATTCATTCATTTATTTTGCAGCTGACACTACACGCATGCTGCTTAACTCAAACTTACAGCACATCTATAATACATACTTCCTATACACACATATCAATTTATAATGTGCTATGAATTATGTATGTTCACACATGTTCACGCACTTGAGTGAGTGTGTGTGTTCAGTGCATGTTCCCACTGACCTGTGCTGCTCTGGATGGTTCTGACGGTGGTGGTGGTGCGCGGGGGCGAGTTGGTCCTCCTGTTGACCACCGTCACGCCTCCCTCCTCCTCTTCCTGCGAGCAGCCTTTCTCGATGGCACGCACGTAGCTGTGGCTCCGCATGCGGAAGCAGCCGGGCATGGGCAGGTCCAGGGCATCCACGGCCTGCGACTCCATCTCGCTGAACACGGACTCGCACACCGCCTCGATCTGCCCGTTCACCTCCACCTCGCTCACCTGCGGAGGAGGGGGCAAATGTAGACACACAGTGCGTGCGTGCAAACAGACAGAAACACACATGCACATACAGACAGAAGTGTACAAGCAAAGCACAGGAAAAAACATAAAAATGCACAGGTGCACACCAGCACAGTGCGAGACAAGGAAAAGAAGAATGAACAATATATTACGGAAGCAAAAGCCATGTTTGTATGCTGTTATCGAGCTATTCCACTGATTAAAGCTTCACCAGGCAGCAAGCTTTATGTTAAAAAACACACAAAAAACCCCCAAAATTACAAATGGGAGTGCTGCAATTGAAGAAAATGTTTCAATGGTTTCATAATTTGAGGCAGGCAGATTCCCCATTTTTGCCAAAAAACAAATCATGTTTGATATAGACACTTTTCTAGATAACAAATAACTGTGAAGTCTCTCTTAAACAAGAGCTTTTACTGACAAAAGTTCTTTTTACTCAAATCCATTAAGGAAAAGCAATCAAAGTACGAATTTGCAGGGAACCATGTTTTCAGACGAGTGATACAATTTGATATCTTTGGTGAAGCATCACAGAATTTCTGAGACTTTCTGAGTTCAAATTGTTCAGACTTTTAACTCTTTTACCTCCCCATTACCTTGTGAAGCTTTAAGCCATGTATGGAAATTTACATATGTTTAAAAAAAGAAATATATTTGAGGAAAATAAAAGAATGTCCAAGGAGTGACGAGGGGGAGGAATCACTGCAGGATAAAACTTCAAAGGGCCATTAAACTGAGTGAAACACTACCAGTGTGGTTATTATTCAAGGTGAGAATGAGGAGGTGTCAAAGCTAAAACTACAGGGAGTCGAGATGTAACTCGAGGAAATCTCACTACATCTGCATCATCAACTAGTGCAGTCTGGGGTTCAATACAAGGATCAAAGGCAAAAAATAAAGACTTGTGAGACATTTGTGTGTTACAGATTGGGTTCAGTGGGGGCCGATGACACAAACTCCATTCCATTCCTTGAAGTCGCCCTTGTTCAGCTTCCAAATGAAGGAAAGTTTGCAAGATGTTTGCTCTGGGAGCAACACATGAGGAATGGGATGTGGCTTGGGACTAAAGCATTTGGTTTGGGTGTTTGTTAGTGAAAACAGTGCACAGTGAGTTTATACTATAGAGCTTGGAGTCAGAAAGGTTTGTGGACCTCGAATTCATCTCCTCATCACTTTTGACTCTATGTACATATGAGGTGGAGCCAAAGATTTTGAGACTGTTCCTTTTGTGCACAAATGAAGTGCTGCACGATAATGTACATTTGGCAGGTGCAAGCTAAGACCTTTGTAAATGGATATTCCAAGCTACATTGCATTATCATTATCTGCACCTGAGTTACAGAACACGTGCTTTTGTGATCACTGGCAGGAGCTCAATAGTAATTCCCTGACTTCTGAGCAGGAGCAGCATTGTGTCCTAGTCTGAAAGGATCTCCAACAACAGGCCCGTGGAAGACCCAAACTTTATGTCCACAATCATCGCTGGTGATGTGAGTTGTATCCATGGCTACCACCCAGGGACCAAAGAGCATCCCTTGCACTGGAAGAGCCTTCAGCCACCAAGACTAAAGAAGGCACTTCCAGTTCAAAAGCACAACCAAGAGCATGCTGGCACTTTTCTCTAGCCTTCTCAGGGTTGTGTACCATTAACTCATCCTCCAGAGTCACACTGTTAATGCCAAGTACTACTGTGACGTTCTGAGCTGTCTGAGGAAGAACTTTCGGCTCAAACGACCCCAACTGTAGTGAGATGGTAACTTTGCTCTCCAATGTAACTGCGCCCGTTTATAATGCACTAGAAACAAGTGAGTTTCTTGCCAGCAACAACGCTGTCCTCAATCCCTGCCTCCATCCTATTCGCTGGCTTTTTCTCCCTGGGTTCTCCCACTTTTTAAAAATGATGTTTGGTCTGTGGATCATAGTATGAGATCCATGGTAAAATCGCAAATGCCCTTGTACCAGTGGTTTCACAAATGTGTGTAACTCAGGTGCTGATGTTGATCACATGATGTTACCTGGAACTCTTACTCATGAAAGTTTTTTGCTTGCACCTCCTCTGTACACATCAGTGTGCAGCATTTTGTTTGTGTGTAACAGGAACACTCTCTAAAATTTTCAGTCACACCTGGTACATGTCATATATGAGAGTGAGTGGGATGGAGAGCCTGGCAGCACCTCTTTTATTCCGTGGCATTTCTGTAAATGCCAGGTCCGATGTGTCATTCTCCTCCGTGCCTGTTCCGTGCCAGGACTTGAAGTGGCGTCTCAAGGGTCCATCATTCAGCCGGAGAGGCAAACTGTTACCCCTGGGCTTTGGAGGGAAGTACATATCCCCGCTACCCCAGGCAAAAAGGTAAACTAAGCTCCACATGTCACTCCAAATAATGCAGAGAACAAGCCGTGCTCAAAATCCATCATGACTAACGTCTTATTTTGCTGCAGCCGTGACAAAAACACCTCCACTGTTGAGTGTTTCCTGTCAGTTCCTCTTGTTCGATAGCTATCAAATCAAGGCAAATACCCATCATCATTTGGAACCAATCCAAATTTCAATTACTCAGAACATTCATATGGCTGCATTTTAATTCTTGTTTTTCATCTCTTATATAACAGATGCCAAATTGAGGAGAACATTTTTAGCCTGTCATTTTGCTTCACATAGTATGCTGAGACAGTAGGAGCAAATTAGGGTAAGAGGGGAATGGGGGGGGGTCTGTATGCCTTCCTGTTTAATTAGCCAATCTCCATACGCCTGTAATCATCTGCACTGCAGAAAACAGCATGCAGACATATACACTAATTGAGAGATTGGGGGTTTTCGTACTGTTCATACTTTGCCGGATGGTGACCTGATTGTTAATTCACGCCTCAGGATGGCAACGAATGGGATTTCCTCCCCCCTGCACGACCTTATTTGACATAGCAGTGGAGGTACAGGGGGCGTAAGGGCCGACAGAAGAGAGTCACGGGCCCCTGGGTGAAACTAACCTGGCTGATGGTGCTCATGGCTCTCATGTAGCTCTCATTTCGTGAGCGGAATTTAGGGGAGGCCAGCAGCCCTGCCGGGTCCAAGCTGTCCAGACTCCTATTGATGGAAACCTCACTCACCGCCCGCAGATAGCTGTGACTCCGGATCTGTAGCTTGGGTGAGTGTTCTGTGGAAATCCTGCCACGAGGAGGAAGGAACCAGAGAGAAGAGGAGGGACAAAAATAAGAAGAAAGAAGTCAAAGCAGAGAAAAAAGGAGCTAGGAACAAAGGGAGATGGTGGGGGGAAACAGAGGGAGAGGTAAAGAAATGAAAGGAGAGGGAGAGACTATATTTGCAAAGTACTTGGCAGTGACTATGAACCTAAAGATACAGATCAATCCACAATTGCTCCAGGAGACACCCTTATCTAATCACCAAGCACAGTAGCATTGAGAAACACTCGCAGTAGCTCAGGTAGTCTGTCCTTGAAGCACCTTGTAAGCACTTTCTAGAACACTTAATGGTGAGAACACTCACATACACTGTGTATCAGAAGAGAAGAGAGGACCTGTGTGTGTGTGTGTGTGTCTGTGAGGTATGTTTTACTTAAAAGCAGTCCGACACATAATCAACGCGAAAAACTACACATGCACAAACACATCCCCGTCTCCAAGGAAGATGAATAGGTGTCTCATTAGCTCTCACCTGCCTCCAATCTGATCGCTCAGCATGCTTCGCGCCTATGTGCCTGTGTGCGTGCGTTGGCGTACATGTGAAAAACTGTGTGTGTGCAAGTGCAGTTGGATGCCAACTAAACAATTCATTAATCAGGGGAAATAAAACCTAAAAAGCCGACTCGCTCTCCTCTTGATGAACATTGTGGCCTACTAAACCAACTTCCAGAAAAAGGAGAGAAACGAATACATCTCAGATTAGAAAGACTATTCTAATACACACACAGACACACTGTACACACATACACACACACACACTCAACTCTTTTGACTCTCTGCCTCCAGGCCAGGTCTGCTTTAATTATGTATTTCCTCCTTAAAATAGAGCTTGGTTACCGCAGTAAAGTAAACTGGATTACTCATTCTTGGATGTAAGAATGAAAGAAAGGAGGACGGTTGAGAGATCCAGGCTGATGAAAGTTAAGATGAGCTACTGAGACGAGAATAAAGGTGAAGATTTTCAAGGAGCAGTTGCTAAATTTACAATACATATTTATTTGGCCATGCTACTGAGCAGAGTCTACTGTATCAAAGCTCTCGAAGGTTACTCATGCTTGCATGCCAGTTTGTTTCATCAGCGCAGTCATTCTTTTTTAATCAGAGGTTTCCGTTGAGGTGTTCTGTGCTTTTAATGCATATTTAAACCAGTCTGTCTGTCTGTGCAAAAATAGAATGTGGTTCATTGTCACAGCTTCATAGACGCAGTGAAACTTCGTTAGATGAATGATGATTTTTCAAGGCCTCTGTCTGGACATCACAGCCATACAAGTTGGATATGAAATGGGCCACAAACCACTGATTTATCCACCTTTGATATGAAACCTTGCGATCACACATGACTCACATGAGCGAGTACACTGTTGTCTGTAACCAACTAAATTTTATCCATGGTTGTACTTGGAATGGGTGGGCCTAAGACTGTGAGTGGGTGGAGTCAGAGCCATATGTGGGTGTGGCTTAATAAGAGTTGCAGATTTATCTCTACAATGGCTATGGATTGATCAGAGCCTGTCCTAATAATCAATTATTAGAAAACCATTTACAAAACAGAATCAAAATTTATGTCAATGTTCTTGGTTACAAGAGTAATGGAAAATTTCACAGAATAAGTACAAAGTAAAAAGCTTGAACTTGAGTTTTCATGGTCAACATAATTTTATTTTTTATTACATTGCTTTTAATATTTATGAATTATGTGTGTGTTTTTCAAGTATGTTAGGAGGGGATTCATTAATTGTCGATATAAACAGGAATGATTGCAGCAAACAAACCGAATTTTAATATTCATCTTAGCGCCTGATTATTTTTAGACAGACAATAAATTGTAAAAATCTACTAAAAATTACTTACCACAGCTCTATTTACTTTTAATGTTCTTGTATTTTCTACTTTCTAACTTAATATGTCCACTTTTCTTCAACATTTGAAATGTCTCTCAGTGGTTTCATATTCTCATGGGTCATTTGTTCATAGAAATTAGAAGGGTCATCCTTCAAAAATGTACATAGCAAACCTCAGAGATCAGTGTGATCAGACACCTGGAGAATTAAACTGAGGACGATGCACAAAGAAATCAAGTCATGGAGGAATCTATTAACCATATTACCCGCCTTCACATCCTCTCTTGATTTCCCTGTGGGGCTGATTACAGGCAGAACCAATGGTGCTTTTTGTGGCAACGTGAATGGCAGACTGAGCCTGTAATCAGTACCACCAAAAAGGGTGAAAGTTCAGTCTGTCTGAGGGTGTCCCTCTGTGAAACAAGTGACACTGATGACTGCTTGTTACCCTCTGACCGTCAAAAAATCAGGGCTGAATAAGGCTGTCTGTTGATTTTTACTTCACTACAGAGTGTTCTTGTTATCCTCGATCTGTATTTTTATCATTTCCCCCATCATCTCTCATTGTTCTCTTGTTTGCTTCACCTTGTTTTTGCTGTCAGTCGGTTCTCGCTGCCTCCTCATTTGAGGAGTCCTCTCTGTCCAAATTCCCTATCCTTCATTTCCATTTACCTCCTCCTCTCTTTCCTCCTCTTAGTCACTGTCGGAATAAAAGTCTGATGACTGTGGTTGGAGGGATGCAAGGACGGAAAGACAGAGATGTGATTACTGCAACCTATTATTCAGGATGTCTGTTCCGGCTGAGACATAAAAAAAATAAACATGATAAAGTCTAGGCCAGGAATAAATACTTTTGTAGTAAAAAGACTGTTAGTGACTGAGGGAAACCAGAAAGGATGCCATTTTCTCCTGAGCATGTTTGTCAGCCAGGAGTAATTTGGCCATTTTACTACATGCTTCACCTGTGCGCTGTGTTTTCCTAAGGAGGAAGGTTAACATTAGGTGAGAGTAAACAAATCCGACAACTTCTCAGGAGCCATTCATCACTGTTCAAGGACACAGTGGTCGCAGGATGGGCTCTGAGACATATGGAGAACAAAGCTGTTATTTTATCATCGCGGAGTGTAACACAAGCTTGTGCCAGCTCCCAATAGCACAGTGTGAAAACAAGATGTCAGCTGCTGCCGCCTTAGTCTCTATCTCCAACGTGCAGCATTGCAGCTTGGTTTGTTCCACCGGGTTCCATCAGATGATGATGGCGTTCTGCGGGCCAAATTCAAGTCATTAGTGGGGCCCCAAGCTGCGCCACTTGCACTTATATAAGGATGTGTGTACGTGTGTGTGCATGTGTGTGTGTGTGCAACCAGTAACAGTGACTGAGCACCCACTGGTGTCTTCTCTCATCTCTGTATATTACACAGCTAATCAGTCACAGCCCAGTGCAGCTACATGAGATTTGTGAATTCAAGTCGTTCATAGTCTTGAGGCAGAGTGATGGAAAATATTTTCATTCAGGATGAGTTCATGTTGTATGAAGACATTTAGGCCATGAGTTTCCAGTGATAAAAATTGTGGAGGGACATTTATGATAAATTAAAAGAAATTTCTGTTTATTGAAACAGCAGCAGCTCCCCTGTCAGTAATGATAAATGACCAAAGTAACTGGGAACCATGACTGTGATATATTCAAACGATACATTTTGATCGCCCCCTGTTGGCTGACTGCAAAAAAGGTCATTAATCCAACCCTTCCATGTTGCAAATAGGATGTGGGCCAATCTAAAAATCAAAGTACAAGTGAAATTAATCTTTCCTAGAGACATATTTGATCTTTTCTGTAGTTTTTAACATGGCTGCGTATGTTTAAATGTTAATTTTTCAGAGTAGTTTGGGTTTAATTAGTTATTTGATATTGAAAAAGGGGGTAAAACGTCATGATTGACAGCTGATCCATTGAGTCAGTTGGCTGTGTGGGCGGATTCTTGATACCTCCGCCCCATTGATCACTGCTGCACAGAGCCTGTCTCCAAATGTTGCCGCCAGCACAAGATGGCGGCCGCCATATCAGGGATTTTTTTGTCTTAATTTTTGTTAAGTGGCAGAAGTGGAGACATCATTATAAGGAACAAAGAGACATTTTAATGATGAAGTCAGTGGAGCAGGAAACATGAAAAGTTAGACACGTGAACAGTTTAGCCCGACTAAGTTTATTACAAAGTAAGACCAAGAGTGAGCACACCTGAAATGTTGATAATGATCCTTATTACACAAAAAATGTCTACAGGAACGTTTATGGCAAGTTAAATTGGGAAGCTGGTATGAAAAATCTGACAAATGTTTAGAAGAAATCTGGATGAACATTTTTTTCCTCTAAATAACTTTGGTTAACCTGGGTGTTATTTGTAAGTTTGTTTTTTTGTGCCACTGGATTTTTTTGGGCACTGTTGCAGCAATCCCAGATGTCAGCAAGGATATTGTTAAAGGTAAAGTCAGTAGCATTCGTTCGTTGCCATTTGTAAACACAATATTCAAACTGGGTCCCTCCTCCCAGCTCAGTACACCAGAGGTATCGTAACTTAGCGTGTACTACGTGTACTGCTATATCGCTTACCTAATGTTACACAGCAAGCCACATAGGAATATTATTTTTGTTTAATGGAGAAGTTGATAATTTAGCAAGCTAACAAGCTAACCACCAGTGTTTAGCACCTACCTGTCCTCACAAAGTAGCCCGACTCTGCATTGCTCTTCCCAGCCTCTCTTTCAGTGCCCCAAAACGGCTGAAAGCCAAACAGAGACTCACTCACACTCTGGAACAAGTTTTATCTGTTTGCCCACTGGGGCTATATTTCCTTTTCTTAACACTACGTCCACATTTGTAACTTTCTCCAGTCCGGACAGCATCCAGTTGCTGTGCTCTGCGGTGCTCTCAACCTCACCTGTGCGCTCATTGGCTCGGGGAAACACACCCCCTTCCAACTCAGTCTCGCCCTGAGCAGGTCCTGAGTCAGCCAAAACATCAAAATACAGGCAGAGGGTGGTGTGTCTCCATACACCGTCACCAATACACATATACAGAGGCCCAGAAGTGATGATTGAGCAGCATTACTTTTGTATATGTCTATATTTTATTTTTTAGTAAAATTCTACGGACTCCACCTTTAAGTTCAGTGGTGATATTACTTATTGGAATGTACGCAATAGTGACAAACAAAGACTCAAAGTATATGAAGCTAAATAATGTATAATTCATTCATGATAGACTTCATTTCCTGTCTCCCACTTTGTAATTCTGAAATGTAGTATGTCTAGTCCTTTAGACGGAGATCTGAAGATGGGAGGCATTACATCTGAGATTCTTTGAGTTAACTTCACTGTGGACAATGCTGTCAGATGGATGTGTTCAGATTTTGCTAAGTCAGAAATCTTCTTGATGGAATCCAATATTGCTGAATACTTTATGAGCTCGTGCTGTGACAAATATGCTGCTGAGCAGCAAATACTTCTGCAACGAGAAACAACTTCATCAAAACCTTCAAATGATGATGCTTAGCTTTTAAACTTAGAGGTTTCAAAAGGAACTGGGAAAAAAATTACCAAAAATTTCCCTCAAATGTTCTCGACACTGCATTTCTTAGGACCGCTGCCTTTATTTCTGAAGAGACTTCACTACATGAACAGGCATCATGTATTTTCAATTAAGGCTTGTAGAGATACAGAGGGCAGCTATGAAGATAGAAGAGTGTGTCTGAGTTGTAAACACAAAACAGGTAATTAAGCTGCGGCCACTGAGAGACAGAGACTTGCTCATAAGCCAGACTGCTGCCGGGCAGACGCCTGAGTGCCTTCATCTCCTTCTGTTGGTCTACTCTTCTCTCTTTCATTCATTTTCTCATCTCTCCCATCTGTTTCACTGAGCCTGCACAGACCTGCTGTGTACACACGTACACAAGCTTTTTCTATGCATTCTGGCTTTTTGTTCACAAATAAAAACAGTTATAGCTCACCGAGAAAGGATCTTTTGGAAACTCAGAGTGAAGATATTCAGCAAGTCTTTTTGCAGTGTTGATGTGTAGACATGTAAAGCTCAGTTTCAGGCCTTTGGCAACAGATTGTGCACTGTTATCTCCCATGTGTGACAACAGAGTTTTATCTCCTTTTATACATAGTCGTTTGGCTCATGACCAAACTTTGTACTAAATCTTATGCAAGTGTGTAAATCTATTTGGAAGTTATGCACCTTTTTGCAATACAAACATGCCACTCCAACTGAAATGCCCTCTTTTAGCCCATTGGAATGAACAAACATATAGACCTTCACACACATGACTTCCATACCAAATTTGAACCTCCTAGGGTGAAAACTGTGACCGCCAAAGACTGGGGAAATCTTGTGAACCAAAAACCCACCTACTGACCAACTGACTGACCGACAAAGCAACCTATAGAGCTGCTGGATGTAGCTAAAAATACCTGTGTACATGTGGAAACGGCCAATGTGAATGTGGGAGCATTTTGTTCGCAAACATGTCGGCTACTGTACGTACACTGACACATAATATACAGGCAGGCATACAGTTACACAATGCACAGAGAGTGTGCATTGTGCAGAGAACAAAAAAACAATTTTACAAACTGATTATGAGTTTATGGACTTTTCTGACAAAAAAAAACAAAACTTTCTCTGGTTCAAGCTTTTTAAAATGTGAGGATTTGCTTTTCAATATAATTTTATATAATTTCTCATATTTTTATACTAAATTAATTAACTTGGACTCTGGGAAACTGTGTAATAAAGTAATCAAGAAAACATTTAACAGAAAAAATTATGAGCAATTGCCTTGGCCCTAACACATACTTACTTGAGCGTGGTCATCTCGGTGAGAGATGGCTGTGTGGCCTTCAGGTAGCTGGCCCGTCTTGCCTGGACTTTGGGTGAGGGTTTTGGGCTGCAGTCCGAGTCTCCGCTGTCCTCTTCTGCCATGGCTTTGATGTAGCTGCCACTGCGCATCCGCCGGCATGGTATCTCGTCATCTTTCCCCAGCGGAGAGAAGCTGCTCCAGTCATCCTGAGGCACCTGTGGAGGTGAGGTGAGATGAGGTAAAGAGAAAGTGAACACAGGACACCCTCCAGACATGAGACTTCAAAACAAAAGCAAGGCTGCAACATTTTCTTCCCGGCCTGACAGAAATGCCTATATCACACTGTGTAGGCAACTTCATGCCTTGTGAGGTGCAATAGTAACAGTATTATTGCAGGATCTACCTCGGTCATACCATAAAGTCGTGCTGTCTGTCCTGTGTTGCATACGGCATATCAAACACATGGAATAATTGTTTTGACAAAACGTAGCAGTCCCCAGGCCTCTGTCTACACTCCTGACTTTTCACACACGCTAATGAAGGTAAAAATAAAAGAAGGTAAAGCTTTCTCTCAGCCCTAATCGAAAGGAGAGAGAGTCAAAGACAGCAGACATGGAGAGAGAGGGAAAACAAAGAAGGTTTTGTTCAGCAGAACCACTGCAGTCCCAATGTGAGTGGCTGTTATGGCACCAGCTCTGAAGGGAAAGAAATGAGATACAGAGCGAGAAAAAAGTGCACGGGAGTCATTCTACAGACCGGTGCGTAGCTAGGAAACCAAGCTGACACTGATGTCAGGGGGCAACTACAGACTGTGTTACGCATCTTGGGAAAGAACCACTCTTGGATGACGTCAAAAGGATTTATTGTTATAGAGAAAAAGCCATCAAAAATAAATGAAGACATGCTTTTTCATCATATAACGCTCACAGAGTAATGCAGCACACAACCTGCAAATGTTGTTGGCTTTAATGTACGTG
>JAQFJA010000013.1:8560655-8574655 GCA_029874485.1 Naso brachycentron | reverse complement strand
CATCAGCTTAGTGCATTATTTCTCTAATAGAGTACATGTGAAGGCTAAGTATGCTATATGATGTTTATGACTTTTGATATTTTGTTCAGTACAGAAACAATTGTGTAAACATTTCCACGCTCATATATGAATATTATCATGCACACTGTAACAAACACGGATGAGCAAATGACATATGAGTCTGAAAAGTGTTTTATGACAAGTCACAGGGTTAAAGTCAACTTGTAGCTATTTGAGACACAAGAAATGAAAGGATGGGGGCTGCCACTGTGCTTCTGCAGCCATCCTTTCTTCAAGCACAAA
Source organism: Naso brachycentron (assembly GCA_029874485.1). Classification (NCBI taxonomy): domain Eukaryota; kingdom Metazoa; phylum Chordata; class Actinopteri; order Acanthuriformes; family Acanthuridae; genus Naso; species Naso brachycentron. The sequence goes on along the minus strand of JAQFJA010000013.1, from coordinate 8,574,352 downwards.
CACAAACAAACACAGATGCATGCAGATATACAGAGGCATGGAGGAGCAGGCTGCACCACGGGTTGCACGAAGCATGAAGCATGACATGCGAGAGGTGGGGCTGTTGTAACAGTCCTACCTGCAGGAAGTGGCAGGTGCGTCCCTGCTCAGCTTTCACTAGAGCTTTATCTAGGTTGACTGAGGCCTTCTGGTAGACCTCTCTTGCTCTGCTCACCGTCAGAGTGGACGACCATGAGCTCTTCTTCAGCTGCACTTGGCTGTCGAGGGGGCCCACCAGCGGCATCGCTCCGCTGCTGCCCCCGGAGCACGTTGAGCACTTCACGTCGTTGTTGCTGCGCGACGTCTTGAGAGAGTGGGCGCTGATGGTGTTGTAAGACTCCATGAAGTACTGCGACTGGGATTTGTCCGGGTGGCGCCCCATGGTCATGACCCCAGAGGGCAGGCCTCCACTGCTGCCCCCGTGGTGATGGTGGTACAGGCACACCTCCCGGTCAAGGGTGTCGTCTGAGCTCCAGTAGCCTGAGATGGCGGTACGCATCTTAGGCTCTGACTTAGAGCGGTCTTTGCTCTTACTGCGCTTATTGTGCTTCAGGGTGCCAGAAGAGGAGGGGGGGTCATCGGGACTTGATTTGCTGCCATTCATTCTCCCGCTTCCTGCTCCAGCGGACCCTGAGGGCCCCTCCAGGGAGTGGGACTTGGTGAAAAGCTTCTGGACAGAGTGAACGAGGTGGCGGATTCGTCCTGGGCTGTCACTACGCTGGTGTTCTACTGCAGTGCGCTTGTACTGCAGTGTGTGGTAGCCTTCACGTCGCACAGGTGCTTGGTTCTCAAACTGTTCCAGCAGGTTAGAGGGGATGCGATTGTTGTTTCCACCACCTCCTCCACTTCCCTTACTGCTCCCTGTCGGCCCTGTATAAGGCACCACAGCACCACACTCCTCCTTCAGCTCATGGTGAGAGCTGTAATGTCTGCGGGGGAAAGTGCAGCTGGCCAGATCAGGGTACGCATTGCACTCAGACTGGAAGGAGTTATGCTGTGTGTAGCAGGTGTGGTCAGCAGGATGAGCCTCCCCAGGGTTGAGGAAGTAGGGCCGACGGTCCGAGTGCCCGAGGGTCATGGAGTCGTAAGAGGGGTCACAGGTCACGGTGTGGTGGTGACTACGGCTGCTGGACAGGCCTTTCATCGTCATCGTGGCCGGGTCGATGTGCACATCCAACTGCTGCTGCGGGAAGTTTGCACAGGCCCCAAAGCTAGCTCTACAAAGAAACATACAGCCATGAGGAAAAAAGACAAACAAACAAGAAGAGAGACACAGAAAAGAGAATTATAAATATCTCAGATTTGCATGCCCTTAAAGCACATTAAAATGTCTGCATCTGCTTTAATTTTGAAGAAGACGCTTTTTGGCACTCCTTCCACAGATTAGAAAATTGATGATGTTGACAGGACTTGGATGTGTTCTTTTATTTTTGTCCTTCAAAACTTTTGAAGACAAATCTCTAAATATAGCAGCCACTTGGCATGTGGTCCCTGACATCCAAACATGTCCTCAAGCTCCAGCTTCTGTTTGCTCTGATAGATTTAGGTGAAAAAGTGACAAGGGAGCGTAGAAACAGAAAGACACAAAGACAGAAGAGGTATCAAGAAGAGTTCAAATCTATTTCTGGCTCATGTGTGAGCTATAGTATTTGTTTGAGAGTGCTGTTAGAAATGAGGCGTCAGTGGAACTCGGTGAAATATAATGAGAAAAAGGATGATAGCACTGTAGGCAACATCTGCAGAGTCTTTCTTCCTCATATGGTTTAACTGATCAAAAATTGCATTAATTTTTGCTTTACACTACACCTGCTGTGCATGCACATCCCCCCACCCACAAACACAACAAATGATCACAGCCTGATTCCACACTTTCCCTCTGTACCTCTGGTCCTCCTCCACGGGTAAACTAATTGGCCAGTAAAACCCAGCTGACAGCTTCTGGGCCGGTCGAGGCAAGCTGCAATAAATGACCTCTCCCTTACGTGGTGACATGAAAACAATGGCATCCATCAGCGCCCTTAAACTGCCTTCCTTACCCATCTGAGGCTGCGGCTGGCTAGCTGCTGAACCCACACTGTTTCCAATGGACTGGAGGTGAAGCTAACGAGACAATAATAAGAGCCCACGCACCCCCGATGTAGCACTGTGACAGCAGTGTGGCCGAGCCCGCGCGGGGAATTCATTACTGCGATTTATAATGCACTACCAAAGGCCAGAAAAAAAGAGGAGAGGAAACGAGGGGAGGAAACATAACAAGAGAAAATGAGGGAGACGGAGCAGCAGAATGAAATATCATGTCAGTTCTTTACATAACTGGAGGACACTGCGTAGGGCACATGCATGATACAGTATATCTATGTGCATGAATATAAACTGAGTCAGATTTATTATTTTCTTTGACGTGGCTGTAAAGTGGCTGCAGGATTAGTTGAAAAACTGGGGAAATTATTCATGCAATTTCCTCGTCTGCACTAAACCAGTGGCTTAAATCACTCTGAGACAGAATTAAGCCAATATATTACTCTTGTATTGTTAGAGCGTAAATGAAAAAAAACAGAGTGTTCAATCCCCACAGCCATCTGCAATATACTCACAAGGGTGAACTCACACAAAGCGGGCACTACATACCACACAGACACGCATAGTGTCCGCTCCTTGCAGGGCACTTAAAAAGTGGGCTGTGTCCAACTAAAGGTATTCATTGCAGTTGACAGAGATCCCTTCTGTTGGCCGCTGAAGCACAGAATGTGACCTAAATAAAAGGCCCTCGCGGTGATCCACAGCAGCGTGTTTGTGGCACAGCTGTCTGCAGCACTGCACTAAAGCTGAAAAGCTGAAGTTGGGTCATGCTGGCTCTCTGCCTGCTAGCCACACATGCACACACACGCACGCACATGCACACATTGACATACAAACGCATAGTGTATCTGACAGGCTGCATATCCATGCTGAATTCTGATGCTGCTAGCTTGTAAAGTGCAGTTTATCAACATGAAGAAGAGGATCTGCTGGTTCTGTCGCGTCTGTCAGGTGTGGCCTAAAGTGACATGAGGAAAGCTCATAGACAGCTGTGGTTATGTATTATGTTGTATGTCCATCGTAGCTGACTGACCTAGTTGTGTCTCTACCTGTCTGGTCAAGCTAACCTCAATACAACACATCAACAACCAGACAGGCTGTATTCCAACTCTGAAATAGTTGATAAATAGTAAATAGGTAGTGAAGAGGTACTTTTTGAGTTCTAATCGGACTTTCCATGGATGTTTCTAACTGCAAACATCACTCACTTGTTACACCTATCAAACGTTTCTTTCTAACACAGGACATAATGCAGTACCTTAGATATAGAGGCAGATTTAACACTGGGAATTCTTCATAGTTTATTGAACAGACAGTTCAGACAGTCAGTTTTGCCAGCTGAAAGAGAGATGGCTGCAATTTAATTTGGGCAGCTGTTGCTAGCAAGCTAATTAAGCTAATGTTAGTTAAAGGAGTTGATTGAACCCAGCCAAAGGGGTCTTATGTTTGCATGTGATATCCTGCCAAAGGAATGAAGCTAAAGCTACATGTTCTGCAAATGTTGAACATCACCAAAAGCCGATAATCCATGTAGAACACACGAAAACAAAGGAAAATCACTGTTCTTGTACTGCTGAATAGTAAGCCCTAATATTATACAACAACACGACCTTTGTGTTTGGCAAACATAATGCTATGTTGGGTTGGAGCTGGAGGGTGAAGTTCCCTAAACCCAATAAAAAGCAAGACAGAGCTCCTCTTTTTAACGTAGCCTAATATATAACCCTACAAACAAACATAGTTAATTTTTAAAGCACTCGTTGGCCATAGAAATGCCTATTTACTGTACTTCAGAAGGTTTTAAGCTACCTACCCAGACATGCTAAAGATTGCATCTTAGGTTTGAGCAGGCCATGATAAGTTATGGTTGCAAAGCTTTGATTGTACAGTTGCTGTTAATGGAGGGATATGGTGAATGGTCAACTGTCACAATGGAAATTTGTCTTGGTACACCAATGTGCACTTTGGGGTCTAAAAACCAACAAGCAAACAAATGAAAAAACACCATGAAGACCAAAAACAATTTGCTCCTTTTACTTCGTGACAACAGGTTGCAAAATCACTGAGACTTCATTACATCCAAAGTGATTGTGTGCCTAACAGCAAGGTGTGCAAACAAAATACAGGAGTAGATAAAACAAGTCAGGCTATGAATGTTAATGCCCATTAGCTCCTGCACTGCATCAGCAGCAGGCTAAATTCTCCTTAGATGCTGTGACTCTTTGGGCTTAGATGAGATAAACGAAAAATGGATTTTCTTTCTCTATCGTCTGACACAGTAGCCAATCAAGCAGGCAGTCTCACAGTGGTCAAATCCAATCTTAATTTCATTTACGTCACCTGAAGCTTTGAGACATGCTGAGGCAAATAAACAGAGGTGGCATGAAAATGCAAAGCAACATTGACGTACTGCATACCATCTTAGTAGGAAGCGGTGAAATCAATAAGCCTCAGTGTGAGAAGACTGCTGCAGCCTCACTTGCTGGCCAAATAAAAGGCTGCTGTACAGATTGCAGTTAGTCTATCTTCCTCAGTCGACATCAAATGCTGCCTGCTTGTCTTGCTTGCAAGACGGAGCTCCGAGCTTACAGAGCTTCTTTAAGGCCACAAGGCTACAAAAGGTCTCTTCTTCTTTCTCGAACTTGCCAATGATTTCTCCAAAGGTTGAAAACATTACCAATCTCCTCTCCACAGGGAGTCAAATCACCTCAGTGGATGTGGCTCATCTTATGTGTGTGTGGGGGTTCGTATGTTTGTGTGGAAGAGGGAGAAAGAGTGCAGCACTTCACTTGTATTTTTCAGGTCAAGGGAACTTTTGCCTTGGATCCTGCAAACGTAAGCAGTCCCAGGCTACTGCATGATATTACTGCACAGAGTGGATGTAAGTGGAAAATAATGTGCACACACACAAACATATTTCTCCATAACTTTAAATATAGGATATGGGAAGTGGATTGAAGTAGCCCTACACCATTGCCATTGTTTTAAATGTACTCCTGCACGCTCAAATATCATTCAGCATAAAAGTAAACATGACAGTCATTTGACCTGCACAAAATGCATGCTGCATTACTTGCATATTTGATCGATGTGGCCTACTTTTAGCTTGTCGAACACGCTTAAAGGTAAAAGTTGCACTTTACATTGTGTTCTTCTATTTTCCATGAGATATGTGCATGCAAGAAAATCTAATTTTTGCAGCTTTTGTACCCTATTTCCTCTTTCTGTGCACTCACAAACCAGGATGTTCATTCTCTCCTAGCCAAGCAAATAGTTTTGGTTTAATTTTTTCAGGTTTTAATATGTTTGCCTTTGAGACAGCAGAAAAACTGGACAATAACGTGTCCTTCATAAAAACAGGCCTCCGAGTTCCCTGTTGATAATATTTGTTAAGTGAACTACAATAATAAAACTAATAATAAAACTTGGGTCAATACAGATGCCCCAGTCATTAATATTTCAAAACGTCAATAAAACTTGCATGATGAGATTCCACCAACATGTCAACATGTCTTTTTTTTGTTTTGTTTTGTTTTTATTATTTTGACCCCTTTAAACAGCAAAACTACAACTGAGCCGCATGTTCAGGAATAAACAAGATTAGTGCTGTTCTCGTCTGAGTGGAAGAAGTCAATACAACAGAAAACAAAAAAAGTACAGGCAGTAAATGTTTTTTTCTTCCCGGATAAACACACATATGAGGTGCAGTATATTCAGTTATTCTGTGAAGTCACTTTAGCAGACCTACTCAAAGCAACTCCCCCGTATTTATAAATATTTAATTACATGAATATTTGACGGTTTAATATCTTAAAATGAAACACACACACACACTCACACTCACAGTAACAGAGACAGAGGGGATGTTTTCACTGGGAATGTTTGAACCGTGCTTTCAAAAAAAAAAAAAAGAAAAAAAAAGAAAAAAAAAGAAAAAAAAATCCCCACAGAAAGAAATTGCGTTGAACATTTTGCAGCCAGCCAGGGGCCAAAAAACCCGTTGAGGGAACGAGTAATTTTTTTGTGTTTCTGGATTATGTAAAAGTGGCTTTTAGGTATGTCAAGAGAGGCTGAGAGGCACTAACTTTAATGTCTCACTGTTAAAATGACTCTTAAATGATAGATGACTGTCTCCCTCGACAGTCTGGCTGCAGCAAGGCAGCCATTCGAAGAAAAACTGCAAAATGATTCCTTTCGGTTTATACGATGTGCTTCATAAAATATATGAATATCTACAAAAACAATATTAGACATGATGAAAAACCAGCTTGTGTTGGAGAGTGAATAAGCCTCTACATGAAATAAGATGGAAAACTAAAAGCATTTTTATTTCCATCAATTTCCTATTTTTAGTTTTATTTTTTTAAAGATGCATCAAAATATACACCAGGGAAAATAAGAAGGCAGGCAGCATGTCTTTACTGTATGAAATAACTGCAGGGCATCTTATCAAAACATGCAAAATAACCTGACAACATAACTTGACCACGACTAGGGGCTTCGAAAACAAAATTAAATGAACAAACGTCGCACAGAGCAGCAATTTAGTAAAACCATGTCATATTTAATTAAAAAAACACACACAAAAAAAATTCCTTTGGTTTTCCCTCTGATGTCCTACGACTGCTCTGTGTGTCAGCAGCCTTTTTTAAACATATTGTCCTCAACAACTACCCGGTGCTGCAGCTGCAGCTTCAGTCTGCAGGCAGCCTACATGTTGCTTTCAAGGACCTCTGTGAAACACAGTGTTGAGGCCGAGCAATCGCAGGACATTAGAGGGAAAACCAGAGCACATTTTCTCTAAAAATATGACTTGGCTTTACTAAAATCTCTGTGTTCTTCATATTAACGTGCATCGTTAAATTTCATTTTGAAGTTACATATTGTTGCTTCAAAGCTCATCTTGAAGGACGACACCAGTCTATTTTGTACTTCTCACCATTAGCAGAGATTGTCCCTCCTTTCTGCAAACGTTGCTGGTAAAATTCAACCATGTGTGTACTTTAGTAGATCTCTGACTGCATTTTTAAACCCAATTCACTGCCATAATATTGAAACAGGGTACAGAAACACTATAGGACACCTGAAAGTTTCTGGGTATAGGTAATTCACTCTTTTATACAGAGTGTTTGTCTTTATTTGGTCAAAAATCACTAAGGGTGGGGCGCCTTGGTAGCTCAGCTGGTAGACCGGGCGCCTCATGTGCAGTGTCCTTGCTGCAGCGACAACAGGTTTGATTCCACCCTGTGGCCCTTTGCTGCATGTCATTCCCTCTTACTCTCTTTTCCCTATTTCCTGTCCACTCTTCAGTTGTTCTATCAAAAAAGGCACAAAAAGCCCGAAAAAACCTCTTAAAAATAGCAAAAAAGAAATCGCTGAGCGAGAGAGAGAGGGAAGCCAGGAGCGTTGAAACAAAAGTTATTACGCCTGGAAAAATAGTTCCTTACAAGTGCTGCCTTCCTAGCTTGAACATGAGTGTGAGGAAGGAAGGAAGAACATAAATATTCTTTTTAACTAACGTCTTCACACATTTTCATCTACTTCCTGTAACATTTATTGAATATGGACAAAATATAAACAAACACAATATTTCATAGATAAAGCTATTTTGGGGAAAATGTGTGAGGTTTATGTGGCCTATGTGGCCGATGCTGACAACGGACAAAGACATGTAGTAACACTGCTACGGTCCTTTAAGAGCACAGAGCTTTTCACTAAATACATTTTCACCCAACCTCTAATATGTGTGTTTGTGCTCACTGTACTGGCTGCATTATGAAAGCACAAGCCTTCATGGATGGATTGATGTTCTTGGTTTCTGCGAGACAGCTCCTTTGTCACAACCAAACTAATTAGGCTGAGTGTCAGAGCTCTCTCTGACAAATGGAGTGACTGTGGTGAGTTATAGCTCAGGACCCGACGGACACATTCCAGAGAGCAATTCCTATCATGATGAGGTCTATTTGATCAAGGTAAACAAATTAACAAAGGCATTATGTCCAGAAGAAGCCTGGTTTTGTCTGGTTTTGTGTGTCTCAGCAGAGCTGTCACCGAGGCTAATGCTGCTTGTTTGCAGAACTTTGAAACAAAGGAAAGTGTACACGCTTGGAAGCAGCCATGCATGGGATTTTAAGTTGTTTTAAACTTATGAAAAGTGCATTTCCATGTAGAGCTCAGAAAAAGCATTAAAGATTACTCAAATGTGTCATTTCTGATGTGCTTGTTTAGCTTTAATTTAATCTCGTTTCATTTTTATTTCCATAAAAGACATGGATGAAAGGGACAAAAACATTTAATTCACTGGAATTACATGTGCATCATTTCATGCAAAAAGTCCATTTCAAAGTAACATCTCATATGATGGATTGATTCAGACACTCCAAATAGAAATAGATGACTTGCAATAATAAACCAAAAGAAAGTTCAGACTATAAGAGTGCTGTGCTGAAAAGGCTTCTTCCCTTTTATTCCATAAAGATAAATGCATTCATTCATGAATCCCTTGATCTTAGGAGAAAAAAAAGATTAAACTGAGTGGAGCTGAAACTTGGCTTTGACTCATAACAAAAGGCCGTGACTCCACTGAGATTGCTATTGTATGGCTTAAGGTTGAATCCATCATGGGCATTCAGTGGGAATGGAGGTAAAGAAGACAGCTCCTATCTATTCCCATTAGAGAGAAGTCCACCGTTTGCAGTTAGATATATATTTCGGTATCTAAGGAAGTCATGTGATCTCCGAGGATTTGGCTAAATTCTGAGCTTTATCACACAAAGGTGTATTGTCAAAACCCTGTTCAAGTAAAGCAATATTCACTTTATTCTGCCATTAAAAAAAATTGAAATGAACAGAGAGAGAGAGAGCGATTTAGGAAAATACATCCTCCATGATTAGTAACTTACCCATTTTCAATACTACGCTTGTTTCTATGAGAATGTTGGGTCGAGCGTTTCTGTAAAAAATGTCGTAATGTGTATTTAAAATAAACAAAAAGCCAATAAACTGTTTCGGAAAAAAAATTCAATAAAATCCATCCATAAAAACCAGGCAAGGAAATTGGACAAGGGAGGACGGCATCACCTTGGAAACAAATGGATTTTCCTGTGGAAGACGATGTGTTTTCACCCCTACTAATGAGAACTCATATGCACCGACCTCTCTGGGATCATATGTGTGGACAGAAACAGAAGGATCCATTTATTAAGCTTTGTATCTTCATAAATCCAAGGGGCATGCAGGGCAATTGTGAAAAATCACCAAACTCCAGTCTTATCATCTGTTTTACAGAAGTTAAAATAAAAGATTTTTTACCAGCAACACAAAAAAATTGTAGTAATGGGGAATGACAAATACAATTTCGGACTTATCATCCATGATAAATGTGATGTAAAACATTTCAGTCTTATACATATTACAAATTTGGTAGTATTTCTCTAAAAATGAACTGCTGGACAGCAGAAAGAAAAAAGTGCTTAGATTATGTATGGAAAGAGGGAAAATCTGAACAATTGAGTAAATAAACAAAGACTGATGAGGTCCAGTGTCTCAGTTGTAATTACTGTGATTACTTGTGTTGAAAAACATCTGTTTTGATTCAAGTCTTATCCCACATGACAATGCTCCAATCTAAAGGGCACAAAGGGTCACGGAATAGTCTGATTAGTTACTATTGGTAAATCACATGCGATGGCATTCACAGAGCACAAAATCTAAACCTAATTTAACACCAATGGAAGCAAAATGAGTTGATAAGCTGCATCTAGTACCTCGTGTTGAACAGTTTCTGAACCCCCCCGCAACCCTTCCCTTTCTGATGTCAGAATTTGGGGGAGTGACATCCACCAAGTTGTGTAATTTTCCAAAAATGCACACCTACTTCTGGCAGCGATTGACGAAAAAGGATGCAAACTATGCCCATTACACAAATACTCACATCAGGGTTTCCTTCAAAAAAAGATTTACAGAAAGTCTGCATCATTTTAACAACAACAACAACAATTATCATTTAGGCTCATTTTGTCACTGTTGTACTGTCCTGTTGTACGCATGCCAAATGCACATGAATGGTCATGTGACATGCGTTTTCGGGATTGTTTCACACATGAGTTTTCTCTGAAATGGTGCTCATCTGAATGAAGACTGTTTTAGTTTTAAAAATGCTGTCTTAAAAAGAAAACGCAGAAGTGTGGATGCAGCTTTAGGCCGTTTTTACACCTGCCTTGACTAATCCGTAAAATCAGACTCTGGTTGGTTTTGCCCCTTGGTGCATTTCCTATGGGTAGGTGTGACCCGTTTGAAGGTGTGGTCTCACGCTGGTAACAGACAACCATGGATTCAGTTCATTAGTTGTGTGAAAATGATTGGACCGCGATCAATCAAAATTTTAGAAAGCATTGCACATTTTAGGACTACACCAGCTCCCATTGCCAGGGAGTTGTGCAATCTGGGCTGGGAATGGCTTTGTAAACAAACAGCTGCCAGGACAAAATTTCTTCTCTTGATTTTGGGACAGATGCAGACAAAAGCTAGAAAACATGCATAAAAATCATCAAATGTTCAAAATGTTTAGTGAAGGGCAGAAGAAGTGGGAATCTGACTGACGTGATTTCTACCAAAGAACAGAATGACAGCTCCCACAAGGCTTTTGTTGATACATTTTGGTTTACTTGAAATTTTGCCTGTGTGACAACAAACTGAACCAAAGGGAAAATGCAAATGAGTCGCGACTCACTCACCAGTTTGGACCAAATGTACTGAACTACAGGTATAAAAACACCCTGAGACATGGTCAGACATCGGCATCAGTACATGAATGGTGAGTCTAAAAATAAGATGGAGTTCAAAAAGTCAAATTTATTCCCTTATGATTTATGATTTGGCACTGTGATGACAAAAAATCTATTTTAATCAGGAGTTTATATGGTATGTAAATGAAGTGCTTTAGTGCATTTTATCACAATCCTCTCAAAGTGGGACATCGTAACATTCAAAAAGCTATTCTGAGCCTGCCAACACACAAACTAATAAAACATCGGGTAAAAGGCAGCCGCGTATGTTTGGATGTGCACATTTCCATCTGCACTCACACAGAATAATAACCTTCATGTTTATATTCTGTCTTAAGAGCTGTGAAATCTGGGGCGCCTAATCCTGGACTGCATGGAAGTGGCATAATGCTGTGAAGGTGATAACTAAATTGAACCCTGTAGAGTCAAGGCTGCGTGTGTGTGTGTGTCTGTGTGTGTCCCTGCGCCCTCCACAACACACAGCATCATCATTTATCAGCCACGGCCATGACCCACATGTGAAAAACTTGCTAATGCTGCTAATGTCAGTGGAAGTCTCACATCTGCTTCCTCTTTGTGGCATTTCTTCTGTGTTCTGATTACGAGAGTGCTGCTGCTGCTGCTGCTGCTTCTTCATTATAGCTGCTGTTTCCAGTCATACATTTGCTCTTGAGCGGCACAAATGAACCAAACACAGACAATTAAACTTTACAAAACAAACCCAGCGCATATTCAGCTGCCTCCCTGTGTGTTTCAAGTGATGATTGCTTTTGTAATCCTCTGCCGACTCACTAAGAATGTGGTGCCTCTTTGCACGCGAACTGCACAGCATTCATATTTGTTTCTTTAAAAAAAATAAAAAATGTAAGGACCCATATTTACTGCTGGAGCAAGCAGTGCGTCTGTGCACATGCGCTTTGATTGTACAGTATGCACGATACAGTCACTTGCTGCTGTCAGGCAGCATTAGTGTCAAAGTGCTGCCAGAGGCATTCAGAGTATCAGGTGATTTCAAGCAACTGATTCTACAGTTAATTACATGTCAGGAAACAGAGCTGACCTTAAGTGCACACAGCTAATGTGTTAATATGCTTTCAGCAGATGCAGTCCAAATACCTACCGCTAATACTTACAACAAATGATTACACCATTATTTGACAAAATGTGCTTAATTGAGATTGGATTGTTTTGTGCCAGCAAAGTCTTAATCCAGACAATATGTGACTTGCATATAACTGTGTGATGGAATAACTTTCCTAAAGCTCAGAAAACAATTATGCTTGCAGGGAAAAAGTTGGCAAAACTGCAAAAAGGCAGTTTTAGCTGTTTGTGTCCTATGGAGAAACACTTTTCATAATGAGCTGACGACCAAGTGAAGCTTTTTGATGAGATAACATCGACTTCATCTATAGACAAACACGAGGCTTTATGCTTAACTCCTGTGGGGCAGAGGTCACAGGCTGGTTACAGGAGGAGCTCGGGTAAAAACGACAAGAAAAAGCTGGATGATTTGTGCCTCTCCTTCACTGTGGATGGCTTGTCACATCGAGGACACGTCAACGCACGCCTGACAGATCTGGGAGTGAGATCCAACTGAGCAAGAGGGGCAGGGAGGGGGTTGGGTGGGTGGGCGGGGGGTTGTCTAACCCGCTGTCTTCTCGCATGAGTGCTGGTGGACGCATATCCAATGCGACGCGCATACACAAGGAAAGAAATCACAAATACAGATGCATGCAGCACAACACACACACACAGAGAGGCTAGGAGGCATGAGTCCAGCTCTCCCTGCAAGCTGTGGAGATTTGAGCCAAACACGCTGCCTGCACGGCGAGCAGGTGTCAGACCAGGTGAGCGCTGTGCGCAGACGGCCAGCGGCAGCACGGAGAGGGCATGAAAATTTCCAACTAAACGGAATCAGCAAGGCTTATGTCATCAAAATGGGCTCAGTTATGTCTCCTGTCAGCCGCAGTTCAGCCAACATCTATCAAAGTCTCAAGACTGAGGCCTTGTTGCTAAACTCGTATTACTGAGACGTTTCCCTTCAGCAGAAATTCAGTGGCTGTTTTCCGCTCCCAGAGCGGGAAGCTGCGGTCAACATGTTATGTCATTCAGGCATAATGTCTTTCATTAATAACACTGCAGTAAAAAAGGAGGAGAGAATAACGAGACAGATATGAGGTGAGAAACTGAATTATGCACCACAAAGCGTGTTTATATCTGCGTCTAATTAACTCTTCTTTGTTTATGAGCTGTATCCTGATAGCGGAGTAACTCATGGTGACAGATATGACTGGAAATGTTATTTGGGCGTCCAATGTCAGTCAAATCACTAGTTCTGTATGTAAAAACCTCCCACATCAAGCTTATATCAGCATAGTGCCTCGAAAATGGGTGATCTTTCAGGGCAGTTCCACTACATGTTTCGACAATGTTCAGAGCGTTCTGTTCTTTTTGAAAGTCAAACAGAGTTTACATGCAGAGAAGGGCGCGTCACATGCTGTTATAGACAGGGGTATAACAAGCAGGTTTTCTTGATTGAACTAAAATGTACACAGGTCAAGAAAAAGTCAATGTTCTTTTTTTCCCCAGAGTCTTTAATATACTGGCAAACAATTTGTCACTTTGAAAGCTTATCCACTATTTAACTGAGAGGGAGGAAACTATGTGGGTTTATCTTTAGTGCAAGGTTGAATGTAATGAAATATAATGGAATTCACATTATTATGATCAAATAAATGTCTTTGCTTAGCTGCCCTGGCACTGTTAAGTGTTGGAATTAGAAACAAAGCATTT
>JAQFJA010000013.1:8506265-8527810 GCA_029874485.1 Naso brachycentron | reverse complement strand
CTAATCTTAATGTACCTTTGCTTTGGTACACTCAGGTGCCCAACAGTGTTAATCTCCTGGACTGCATGTGCATGAATACTTGGATAATAAATCTGATTCTGAATTTAGAATTCAGTCAGAATAAGAGAAAAAACAATTTCTAATAGACTTGCTAATGAACATAAATGTTTTCCATATACTGTAATAACCCCCTGGCTTTACAAACTGAGCTATGCATTGCAATAAAGCTGACATACAGAAAACATAAAATGTGCAGTTTGCACAAAAGATAACTGGCTGATCAGGCAGCCAGAAGCAGGTAGATCTTCCTTTAATGTCTAATCTGCATGCATGTGATTGTGCACAGCTCGCTACAGTATATTTCCCTCTCCATAATGGGAAATAATGTCTATACTTATAAGATATCAAACAATCCAATCCTGAAGCATGAGTCTGTGTATAATCCAGTGTGAGCCACAGATTTTACTATTAAACCGCATATCTGCTGCTCACAGACATGTTATTGTTGGTATCAGTTCTGCAGGTGACCACACACGCCACCATACTTCATTTAAACCATCCGAAGAGAGAGTTATCTCTGGAATGACTTCTTCCCAGAGGAGGTATTTGTTTGTCTATATTGCTTCATTCAGTCCCTCGTGAAGAATATCAGAACATACCTGCTATCAATAAGACTGTTTAAACAAGCCAGTCAGCTAGCAGGGAGTTTGTGTTTAGAATGGCAATAATAATGGGATGTGTGCACTATCGCCCCACACGCAAGTTCAGTTAACACTTGAAAATTGCTTAGCATTCAGCAGCTGATTCCAGCACAGAAAGGGATATGCATCAGTACTGAGAGAGAGAGGGAGAGTGAGGCCAGACAGGCAGTCCTCCCCAGTGTCTGGCCCAAGGCCTCCCTGGTGGATTATGTTACCCAACAATGGCCGTGGCCTTTCACAGTCGGAGCATGCTCCAATAGCCGGAAGGCATACAAACATGCCTCTCTTCCCCTTTCCCTTGCTCTCCCACCAGAATTGACATTGTCCCCTGGCGAATGCAGGTCTACAGTATGTCTTTATATTTACAAATGAGTGCCCTAGTTTCGGGTGAAAGGCAAATAAAAAGCAGGCTATCACGCTGAAGCGTTTCAACAGAGCATGCTGTGTCATGAATGGCATCACACATGGAACGGGACCCATCACCACTGCATGTCTGTGAAGATGAAAAAGGTGAGACTGCAGCGGCTGCGTGGCTCTTAGCAACTCTTTGCTCACGGAAGATGGACAAAATAGAAAATTTGACAGAACTGTGGGGAGATAACAATGTGATAAGACATTGTGTGTTTATGACGTGGGGAGAGAAACACACACTAACAGAGAGTAAAAGCCTGAGGCACAGTGAGTCCTGCAGGCATGAAGGGAAGCTGTGATGGTAAACAACGTTCTTCATCAGACATTCAATAGTTGTGAGTTAAAATCTGCTGCACACAGCAGAATACTGTATGTACAGCAAAGTGACATCATCAGGAAGTGTAATGTACTTTGCCTCGTGCTTCAGCCCAAGCACAACAACATCGGGGTAATGGCTTTGACCTCCAAATGAATTATATCTGTCAATTAAGTAAATAGGCTGGCTAAATGAACATGTTTGAGCCACTGCTGACAAGTTATTAAGAGTAAATCCTACGGAGCAGAAAGTGTTTTTCCAGCCTAAAATGCCTCAAAAGGCAGATCATCTCAGGGAGCTGGATTAGCAAATTTATTCAAGCGCTGAGTCTATGTTCAGTGTCAGTAACAATCTGCAGGGTACAGTGAGGCCTGTTTCAGAGTCAGCACCGGCACACACACACACACACACACACACACACACACACACACACACACACACACACACACACTCCTCATGAGAGCCTGAATTCTTCTGTAAATACAGACATTATGAGGAAGTTCAGCTCTCTTTCTAAATCTCACAATTTGGAATACAAAAACACACAGCTCGTCACTTGTTTCCGGAAGTAGCACACACACAGCTTGTTTCCCCCTAAAAAAAAGAGAAATCCACAGGAGAAATTAAATTGGCCAGCTGACGGCTCCCATACGGCCAATCTCAGCAGCTAAATGTGCAGCCAAAGATTACAGCACCAGTGCAGGAGTGCTTCAAGAGTTCCCTCAAGCCAAACAAGGACGTCTTATTGGTGCAAGAGAGAGAGAGGGAGAGAGAGAGAGATGCACTGGAAACAGGAGATGTCCCGTTCTCATAAGTGGACCACTAACGAGCAACTAGATAGTGGGACCGGACGGAGCTCTGCTCTGTAGAACAGCGCAGCATAATTAAAATTCAACAAAGAAAAGAACACAGCCTGGAACTACAGCACATCAGAGAATACTGCTGGAGCTGACTCATCATTGCTGTCATCCACAACCATCATTACGACACGATTGTGACTCCTGGCCTGCCCTAATAAAACCTGAGGGGGGCAGGTTATGAGTAACAGCTATGTCATCGCTGTGCGTTGCAGAATCTTCTTCGCTGTCATCATCCCTTATTTTTATTGTAAACCCTCCGGGTGTTAGAAAGCAATATTTGTGCCACTAGTAGGCTTAGTCTCCTTCTGCCCTTCAGGCTGCTTAAATCTGATGGTCCTTTCATAATTTCATTTTAATTTCAGGGTTCTGTGGCTTCAAAGACGAGCTCAAAACAGGACGGTAAACACACAAACAAGAGCGGTGACACATTTACATCCGCACAGCATTATCCGCATAATTACAAGGCAAAGCGAGCTTACTTGGTATGGAAGAAGTGTGAAAAATACACAGATTTTTAAATATTCAACAGTCCTTATCTACCCTCAAAAGCATCCTTAATATTCCACAGGCAGCATCTGGGGAGCAAGTGGCTAAGGCAGCATTTACAGGTATTTTGTAGCAGAGCAGATCTCATTGTGTTTTAACTGAAGTGGTGCCGCTCAGTTCAACTTTAGCACAACAGGAGCAGGATAATCTGCAAATTGACATGACGAGGCGGTCACAAAAGGACCACGGGATCTTATATTCTCGTCATCTGTGAGGTGGCGGAGATGAAATGATACAGGAGGGAAGCTGGAACAGCTGATAACAGTATGGAGACAAATAGGAAGCTAATGAAGCACGGTCACAGGCTTGAGAGTTCAACACAGGGTCCATCATTATCTGACAGGCAAAGAGAAAAGGCAGCTAATGATCACTCCAACACTCCATCTCTACAGTTGTATGAAGCTACCGCAGTCAGTCATATGAGCGAGATGCACAGGGTCTTCTGACGGGGGGGATGGGAAGGGGAGCAGACGCCGAGGCCTTGTGTTTAACGAGGAAAGCGTACGTTTATGGTTTGGGGAAGTGACACAGGCGCTGAGGGAAGATCAACAGATTGTGGGACTGTGCGCTGCTTCTTTGAGATAAGAGGGAACGCTTGCAAAAAAAAAAAAAAATGTCTGCCTTGCAGTGCCTTTCATTTGGACTCGGCGAGAAACACAAGATAAAGAGGAGAGGGGGAAAATCATTAAATATGCCTCTTATTCTGCAGCACATCACCTCAAACCTGGAGGATCAGTCAGTTTAGTCAGTCTGTCTGTCTGTTAATTGGTTGACTCTTTTTCTGTAGGTTACTAATGGCTTCTTTACACTTGGTTGACCTCATAGCCTTGATCCCTTCCTCTCGTCCTTGAATCTTGCTCTGCATCAGCTAAAGTCAGAATAACAATTGCATTTTTTTCTTCTTGGCTCAGCGCCCCTTGACACACACACACACACACACACACACACACACACATAAGGATAATTACACAGTCTATTCTAATAGCGTGTAATTTTCATCTACACCAGGAGCCATTAGCACGGCTTTATTCTGGTACATCAACTGGTTTGCATCTGACAAGTGATCCATTCACATCGCAGCTGGAGTTAGTCTGGAGAGTAATTTACAGATGTGACGCTGTCCGTTTGTGCCAACTGATTCATGAGCTACTACTACTTGTGGCAGCCTTTTAATGGCTGGAAACACACACTCAGGCTGGAGTCACTCTGCAGAGCACATGCAACACCGAGTCAGTCTCCAAAGCTGACGGTGAGCCTGAATGAGCCCGTGGAGCTCACTGGCGTGGCTATAGGAGCAATGCATTGTGCTCCAGTAGCCTTCAGTGGAGTGTTTATATAGCCTGCAAAGCTTCACAGACTCTAGGAAGATGTGGTGAGATTAACACCTCAAAGCCACGGAGTGATGTGACTGCACATGTTCTACTGATCCCACAAGTGTCAGCAGACTGTTGAGATTTTTTCTTGTGTTTCCAATGTTAAAAAACAAGCTGTCTTCATTGCAAAATCCTGCATCTTCTCCTCATTTTAGAAATGCCAAAGACGCAGCTGCAGACGCGGCGGTTCCGTCAAGGCGCACGGTTACGGCGACTGGATATTTTAACCATGCCTCATTATTACTTGAGGCAAGTGGCAGGGATGGCTGTCAGAGCTCCACAGGAGGTAGATGCAGTCTAACAACTTTGCTGAAACGCTTTAAATAATTCCTCTAAGTGTTGCGGTTTGCAAGAAACTTATGGAAAATGTACACAAGGAATTCAATCCATGATGCACAATCCGACAACATGACGTTCTGCGCTGCACATACAAGAAAAAAAGTAGTAAGCGACCAAACGTGTTGATAAAAGAGACGCGTTTATTATAAGTGATGACAAGTGCAAACAAATTCTCACTGCAGGATGAATGAAAACGAGAAAACAATTTACGCATTTGCCTCCTACCTTGTCAACACAGCAGAGAGTCGGTCCGAGAAGCCCTCGAGAGTAATCCTCTGATTTTCGCCGAAATTGCGGCTCTGCCACGAGAAATGAACAAGTCGGGATTTGTCAAATAGGACGTCACTTGGATGGCAAGGTCCCACACAGTGTAGTATCTTCCTGTATCGCTCCGTCTGTGGGCTGCAGAGGCATCACTGAACGTATGAAACAGCGCTTCACATGAACGGAGGGAGGGAAAGTCCGGCGTGGAGTCCGCGGCGTGGATCCCACATCCAACACTTTACACAAACATGACCGCAAAGCACTTTAAATTTTATCTACAGCCACAAAACTTTAGATTCATAGCAGCGGTTATTAATATAGCACATATTTTCATTTTCATAACTGTTGTTGTCATAATATTATCACAGAAAAAGGGGGGAAATTGTAGCCTGGAGCCTAATTAAAGTGACCCCAGGTGCTTTTAATTGATCAATAATTAAGGTCCAGTTGATGGTTGGCGCCAATTGATGGGCTAAGAGCTAGCCTAACAGCTAAAGGCTAATCTTCGCTAGGTTATTTTCAAGGCTAGCTCCTAAATCAATATTCAGTATTGATACAAGGCTTCCAGGAACAATTATTTCTATGTTTTTTTATGTATCAGTTAAAATATGTTTAAGGTTTTATAGGCTGTAGCACTGTAGTCTTTTTAATACATCCTCTTACTTGCATTTTTTTTTAGAGAGAGATTTCAATGAAGAAGGAAGTCCTGCTTGAAAATGGACTTCAAGTTATGTTTTTAAAATTAAACTGTTAAGCATATTTGCTTAACTTATTGTAGCCTAATTATACACTGTATTAACTTTTTCATTTTTTCTTTTGTTTTTTAAAGAATTATTCTTAATCTTTAAACCAACATGAGTAGACTCAAAAAAAAATAGAAATTTGACTACCTTTTTTCCCCAGCAGCTAAACTCTGCAAGATGTTGTTTGATTTAATGTACTTTTATAATATTTATTTGTGATCACATTGGGGTAAATATTAAACTTTGATTATCTTGTCTTGTATTCATAACCAAAACAGGCTCAGAATATTAAATAGGTTATAATGGAGTGCAATTTTTTGTACAATGTCCTCAGTCACCCTCTCTCTAACGCACACACACGTGGAAAAACAGAGACACACAGTGCACACAGGCTGATTTCACAGACTTCTCACATCGCTCTGTCTCTCTCTAGCAGTGATCCTGATGAATGACTGGAGGCAACTCTGCTGGGAGAGAGTGAGAACCAGCCGGGCCTCTGCTCTGTGCCTGCCAGGCAGCCTGGATCTAATAACAAGGTTGCACGCCCTGGCAAAAGAGGCAGCAGCAAAGATTGAAGTTGCTATAGGCTACTGGTCTGTGCTCGTCTGGACTTTGGACCTCAGGCTCAAGAAAAAATCAGCCATGCATTTAGAATAGAGTGCATGACTCCAATTTGGATGTGACGCTGCTCAAGAAAATGTCTCCACTGAGACATTATCAGGGGATTTGCAGAAGCCTGACGCCTTTTCATCAACCAGCAATCAACAACTTATTGGTGGCAGTCAGTCAATAAAGGCATTCCCTGAATGTGTCAGTGAAATCAATATTCTCCCGTCACACGACACACAACCTGGAGAGGATGGGAGAGGGAGAAAACATAAGCAGATGTGTAATGAGTGACCGCATCTTCTCTGTATGCAAAAAAGGCTGATTAGTATGTTGCCAGTGCAGCATTTTGAATAAACTGATTTGACTTCTCTCTGCAAATTCTGCTAATTTTGACCAAATTAGGAAGTTTTCTTCCAGTCACTCTCCCTTTGACTGTAATGTAATGGTTTAATCCCACTGATCCCAGTTAAATGGTTGATTTTTCTTGAGGGGGAAGCCAAAGTCAGACTGCAGTAAGTCTTTAAGAGCTGTAGAACAACAAGCACTGCCATCCATGAGATGTGTGTGTGTGTGTGTTTGTGTGTGTGTTTGTGTGTGGTGTCTTTAAGGGAACTTGTGCTGGTGCAGCATGTCCCTCAGGAAGCATGTGTGATCCCGTTTACGTCACAGCATCTCACAAGTACAGTACACTCATGATGCAAGCCTACACATCAAAGTGTGTTAAATAGCTTGGCTCTGTCAGAAGCTGTCTTGAGGCTGAGAAGCAGAAAAAAATACACAGATACGCCTGTTAAAGATAAATAAAATCCTATGAACCTGAACCCCAAGGCTTGTCAACAACACAATTCAACAAGACTGAATTTTTACTGATGTTTATTTAAAGATGTAATTTAAAGGTGCAAGAGATATTCTTTACATGCAGTTCCTTAAATGGCCACTTGAGGCTGGCTCTAAAAACAGATTAATCCCCACAGTGCCTCATATTAAAAAGCCAAAACTCACAGCAGAAATAAACATGTCTACAGTGTGATACAAAAATGGTTTATGCTTCTTTAGCTTATTTCCACATTAATACCGAAACTCACTCATTAAATTTAAATTAAACTCCTTGAGGAACAGCTGTCTGCAAGCAGTCTGGTAGGTATCACACATTTATTGGTAAGAATGTTTATCCTCCCCAACTCTATGTCCCATCCAAATATGGTCACTTATATCTAAAAAAAAAGGCTGTCACGAAATCAGATCATTTCCCAAAGACTTTAGGATAACAATATTACAAAATAATTATACGTCAGTTTATATCTTTGTTTATGTGTGCTTTGTCTCTTTTTGGCAAGTGAAATACACTCAAAATACAAGTGTAAGGAGGAGAAAATCTGTAAAAATCAATATACAAAAGTATACAAAATGACTAATTACTCTTAAAAGATTTTCCTTTTGTATGTGGGATGACAACCAGCATCATGGAGTAATACTGCAACCTAATATGACAAAGTGAGAGCAGAAAGAAATGGAAATGCTTGCGTTGTACTATTTAAAATGTGTATTATTCACATAGTCTCAACATTGTTTTGTTTAATATCACATTTATCATCAGTGCCAGTTTTTATCAACTCCCCGACTGAAGTCACAGTGGTTCTTTCCACTGTTTAGCAGACTTCCCATAGTCTGAACCATTTTATAAGTCAGATCAAATGTGAGTGACTGTTGCAGCATTTCCTTAGGCCACTCATAGATCCTCTCTCCGGCTTAATCCACTCCATGTTTTACCTCTCTCTCTGGCTCAACATGCAACAGCCAGATATTTATCAATAATTCATGGCAAGAGGAGATAGTTGCAAACATATAAAAGATGACAGAGAGTGCAAAATAACTGTTGGATTACTTTGTTGTCACAATTACCTTAAATCCTACTTTGACAGTTTGTCAAAGCTTCTGCTTCTGTTCAGCTCTCTTTCAAGGAACTCCTTGATAAAGCCATTACAGTGTATTTCTTGCTTGTTATGTATGCTTTTATACAAGTCAGTTTCAGAACTAACACAGTTTGCGTTGTTGCTTTTTGCCTCTTTCAGCAGAGTAATCTTGCAGTTTATAATTACAGTGAAATGTATTTGATTAATCATATTTATGATGCAGGCAGATGAAGCACAAGCCTTATTAATGTGAATTATTTATCACTGCACATCATTAATAATTCTGCAGATGCTGCCATAGCAATGACAGCCTTGTGATGGTGACAAGCTTAATGAGTTTTTAAAAAAAATATCATTTCAAAACATCAAAAACAATTTTTGTCTATGGTGATGAATGTTGCATGTAGATGATGGATGAATTAGCAAGGGAATCTAAATTGCATAACATCTGAAATAAAAACAGACTCATGTTTTCATCCGTAGCAGCATATTGATCGCAGCAGCAGCAGCAGCAGCATGCAGCAGATGTCACCAATAGTTTCAGCTTCACCTTATTCTGATGTTTCTCTCACAACAATTTCAGACTTGAGAGATTAGCAGATGTCAGCTACGAGGCGTGGCTGGATCAAATCAGTTTCACTGGATGGGAGAGAGTGAGCACGTTTCCACAAAGCATTTTTTCGATCGGTGCTCATGAAACAGCCCAGGGGGACGTCTGCAAACCTTTGATGTTCCCTTGAAGACTCTATCGCTTTTTCAACTTGATTTAATTCAGGCCTCTTTGTCTTGTGGCGAATTAATTCCAGCCTGTAAAGTGACATGTAAACATCAGCATCTAGTTTCAACTTTGCAGTATTTATGCACATTTTTAATGCAATGAGCAGATGGTGACAGCATGCTGGTCTTAAAGGAACATGTTGCTTTTTCTAATTGCACATCTTGCAGCCCAAGAAAACCATTACTCATTACATATGCTCTTGTACACATTTGAACTATCTTACCCACAGTACTCACGAAAGAGCCAAGTTAATGTGCAGAGCTGTATGCAGGGACTATAAAACATATATTTTGTTTACTGTATACTTCAGATTCTTCTGCGGCCATCCAAACACAAGTACAAGTACAGTACTAAGAATAGAAATGGCATTGAAGCTGAATAATTCAGACGCAGGGGGCGGAATACACAATGAGTATTTCCATGAGGCCTGAAAACAAAAATAAATAAAAATTAAAGCCTTAGAAATGTCAATATCACAACGACACATTGCCCTCAATGAGGGATCTGTTAGTGTGTTTGCATATGCACACATTAATTTGTTCGTGTGCTATCCAAACCTGGCCTTCTAAGGTCCGAGGGACCATTTTCACATGGATGAACTCATCATATCACAGTCCTCTGTGGATTGAGTTCATTCAAATGCACTTAGTGAATTCATGGCAGAATAACTGATGAGCGATGAAGTCTTACGAATTAGTCAAATGTAGTCTACAAGTTCCACTATCCATTTGCTTTACAGTGCACAGTGTAAAAGTCTGTACTTTAATGTGAACCCTATGGACTCTGCTCACTGGAAGTGTTGGAAAAAGCTCTGTTCATCCACTGGGGTTTGAAAATCTAACTCTTCATTTTCCTGAACAGAACTGGCAGCACTTATACTTTTTATTTTCCACATTCATGCAGCTGCCCTCCTTCATCCATCCTTAGCCCCACATTTTCCTCTGGGATTTGTGCTTTTCACACTTCCCTAAACTTTACAAAAGAAATTCATAGCAAGGTATTAAATATTAAACAGCACAAGCGAAAAACGTTAAAGCAGGCATCTGTCAGTTTAGTGGGTGAGCAAGCTGTAACAAGATTTGTGGATTAAGGCAAAAGTTTGAGGCCTGAGCCAGCTGTAATGTAAGGATCTGTAGGCTTCAAACATCAGTGCTACATGAGAACATCCTCCACAGATCGTCTGATTTTCCATATACTGAACGATCAGCAGCATTCTTACATTGAAGTAGATACAGTATTATAAGGCTGCAAACTATTTTATCTAATCAAAGAATCACTGAGTCAAGGAAAAGTTAGAAGTTGCTGAGGCCCAAGGGTAATGTCTTCAAATGGCTTGACAGTCTAAAATCTCAATTTTGTTAACAAAACGGAGAAAACAACAAATTTTCATATTTGTGAAGCTGGACCCAACATGTCAAATGTTTGAAATGTTATACGGGATAAGCAAGCAATAGCTTATTCATTTTGCGAAAAGGCCTGAAAATAGTAGCAGACACTTTCTCTCTGTCGACTGAGGGAGTGGTTAATATTCTGGGAAATGCTTATTTTCCTTCTTACTCATAGTTGTACATTATGCAGTATGTACCTACTAAGCTAAAGCTAGCAGCTGGTTAGCTTAATTTTGCACAGGAGGAAAACAACTAGCCTAGCTCTTTGTTGTTAAGTGCTGGGCTATTAGAACAATATTATATTCATTAATTGTTTTTATGTATTATATTTTAATTAATTTACTGATTTAATTTATTAGTGAGCTTTAACTTGTTATCTTTGGAAAGGGTGAGGCTACCTGTTCCATCCAGCCTCAAGCTAACCAAAGCTAACATGCTCCTGGGCGTAGCTTTATATTTAATACACAGTTAGGTCGGTAACAGCAATATTGAAATTCAAATCTAACACTTAGAAAGGAAGCAAAATAAATATTACTTTAAAAAACAAATTATCCTTTCAATTAATTTTTGTGTCAAAACACTGCTGTTTTCACCACAACAGTTCTATCATTTAGCATAGAGCAAGCTGTGCTGAAGTATTCAGCAGACAGGACAAACAGGTGCAGATGGACGCATAGCAGCTGCACAAATTGAAGCGTTGACCCTCTAGTTATCAAAATGACTTGGGGATGGTCACTCTAACCAACGTGCAGCCTTGACAGAGCATGTTTTATACATTCCAGTAAGCTTCCATTACACCAGAGCATTGAATTTCTATGAGAGAGCTCCTGCCTTTGGGAAAGAGCTGTTTATACCGGCACTATAGCATTGTGTTGTTACTTTCTGCCACCATGTTGTCATTCTGTAGCTGCCATGTCCTTTCGGTAGAGACAGGCAGGAGCAATTCCTGCTTGAACTGTTCACTGACAGGTAGAAGGTGCTGAGAGAACCAAACAGTGACTACATTATCTTTGCTTCACTGCACCGCTTTCTCTTCGCTTTTCTCGCTCTTTGCCCTCTCCCTCTCTCTCCCTCTTTTCTTTTTCTCTGACTGACTTTCCTTTTCTGTGCCTCCTTAATTCACCTGACTGAAGTGACAGGTGTCATAAGGGCTCCTCTCATATTGGCTAAAGACTGTCACCTTTGAAAAGAGTCGGCCGTGTCACATTCATCATGACATCTCCCTACTCTCCCATTCAGTACAAAAAAAAAAAAAGCAAGAATGAATGAGAGTCATTGCTTTTTACTGCAATGGCAGCTCTTAAACTGTGCAGGCAATCATTTTTAATTACAATTTCAGGTGTATACTAAAGTGATAAAGTACTTAAGTTAAAAAAGGTTGTAATGTCAATCTAGCTGGATAAATTAAAGAAATAAATCCACCAAAAGCCTTCACCGATGTCGCTACAATAGACCACAGTGTTATACATAAAATGCAGTATCTCCATGTATCTGGTGGATGTCACAATGGATGCTGGGAAATGTGAAATAAAATTGATAAATTAAACTGTAGTAGAAATAGACAATGCATGGTTATGACAACATGTCATTAAATAGCACAAATTGATGAAAGTAATAAACACCTACGAAGGGACTGTTGCTAAAGGTACCTTGAGGAAAAAAAGTCTTTGAGAGGAATAAATCCATACAAACCTTCCCTGGAATCAAGCAATTCCACATTTGAGACACTGTAACAATGCAGCTAAACCACCGTGCATTGTGCTGCTGGGAGTTTATAGCTTTGTCACTGCTGGATTCAGAGATGAAAGGGCGGGGTGGTGGGTGGATATGAAAGTATATGATGGAGGATGGAAAAGAAAGGAGGCTGCTGAATGAGAGACATGCTGCTGCAGGCAGACATGTGCTCTTAAATGTTAGTTTGCTGAAGGAAAGCTTTGTAGCTGGGATGTCAGGGAGGGATCATTACTCTTTACCTGCCACCAACAGCAACCATAGTTACCGTATGTGAACCTTAATAAGATACATCCTCCTGGAATAACATAATCAATCATTTCACAGAAAAGAGGGGCCAAGCCACAGCAAAGCACACCCTTGTCTTATTTTAATTGACATCAGTCTCTCTGTAGCCACTGCTTGTCATATTTGTGAGGCCACCATTTTGTCTCCTGCATATTTAACTGTCAATTTACATTCATTTAACTTTATCTAAGGCTCAATTTTGCATCAGTTGTAAGTGCTTGCTGCGTAATTTGAGGAGATGCAGTTTGTGCTCTCCATACCAAGCTGAAGATGATGGATAACGCCCACATGAGAGAGCTAAGAGTTGAACCACAGTACATGATAGGAATGGAATTTGGATTGTCACTACGTAGGTGATAAAAAATGCATATATGACAGCAGACGACCCAAATAGTAGCAAATTAAAGGGGAAACCAACGCAAGGTGTGTTGAGTAAGGTGACAGTCCAATTGAAGCTGCCAGCAGATTCAGTGTAGATTCAGTAATTTAGGCCTACATAAACCAAGTGTTTTGCTATTGAGAGCTGTTTAGGTTGAACCATACACTGCACTAAGGAAGTGCATTCAGCTATATGCTAACTTCAGCATGCTAACACTTATACAATGACAAAAGTGAAAGGAGGCTAATGTCAGGTTGGTGTAGTCTGATATTTATAATGACTTTCATCTTGAATTAGCATTTTAGCATGTTAACATTTGCTTATTAGTACTTAACACTAACAGTTGTTGAGAAATCAACAAACTGAGTGACCAACCAGTATTTTTGTCCTTATAGTCACACTGTTAGCATGGCTATTAAAAAACAAAAGTTATATGAAATTCTGACCAAATAAAGTTTTTGTTTTGTGTTTTTTTTTCCCCTTCAATTTTTCCCTCCTGGTAAACATCTGTTTCTCTGTCTTATCTTGTGTATTGCATCTAAAACATCTCCTGTAGGTTTTTACAGTAGGTTTTTTCTTCTTGACAGTGAAACCACAGAATATCATAGTTAATATTCAGCCTCATCAGACCATTCAGTGAATGCTTGTACTCTGCATTGAAGCATCTCTCTGTATTGGATTTTCCTTTGATTTGCCACCATTCTTACTCTGATTACATTACAAGTAAGCAAGTTTTCCCTTCACCTTCAAAAGCTTTCAACAAAATGAAGAATCATACCATAGTAACACCAAACTGCCACAGCAAAAATGGCTTTTTATATTTCATGTTAACTCATTTCTCCAAAACTGATGTGTTGTTTTGTCACAGTAGTGAGTTTTAACAGAAGTGCTGATAACAATTTTCAGGTCGAGTTGACGAAATGTGACTTTAGGCCTTAAAATCAACAAAGTGTGATTTAATCCAACATCACCTGGCTCATCTGATGGCTCCTGTGATCCTCCACTTCCAGCCTTCACACTTCACTGACAGCAAACCGGGGCTTGAATGACAGGGAAGTAGTCGCAGTGAGAAAACTTGTACAGTCCAAACTGTACACATCTTGAATTCTACAAAAAATCCTATGTATTGTGTCCAAAGTTGATGTGCCGCGATAATACAGCACAGCAGCAGACAGCAGTGGCAAGCAGGGTCCTTGGGAGCAATGAAAACATTATTTTGACAGCCTCTTACAGACCAAAATGGTTTCATATGTGGAGATTTATCTCTTTTGATGGCTCGTCTGAGGCAAAGACGTGAGGATGCGAGGGAGTAAGATTGGATGTGATCCCTGTGAAACTTCCATCAAAGCTGAAAATATGGTGTCTACTGCTGGTCAGAAGAGGCGATTCATTTTTATTTTGTTTTGTTTGTCTCAAGAAAAGAATATGTGACATCTTTAAATGTTATATTCTGCAGACTGAACACTTACAATACCTCCCAAATAATGTCTAAATCATTGCTTTGGGACTCAGAGGAACTCTCCACACTCACCTTTGTTGTCCTTTGCCATCCTCATTTGTAATCTAGTTGGCACAGCCACCGCTATTGGTCACGGCAGTTTAATTATGACATTAGGAGGCAACTCAGTTCTTGAGGGATCCACAAATTTAGTCCGCAAATACAGCGTGAAAGTCACATAGCCTGGGCTGTGAGGAGATAAACACTCCAAATACACAGAGCTTGTTAGTCATGGTCCCTAATTACCAAACAGTTCATGTAGAAACGTCCCAATTGTCCAATCTAGTCTGCACAGAAACGATGCCAGCGAAGCTGTTTGCATGCCTAAATATTTGAATTTAAGATTAAGGCTATAATTTCTCTTCTGTGATTGATCAGGATTCAAACTATTTTCTATTTATCTGAATCCCTGCAAGTTCCAGGTAATTGCTTCTCCTGCCGGCATCCTGACAAAAATGTGTTGACAGTATTAAAATATTTAACAGTGTTTGGATGTAATCACTGCGTGATGCAGAAGCCTATGAGGACTCACTGTTGCAGAGACCTACATGAGTCAGAGAGTGAGTCATAATTTATTACTAAAGTGACAGTGATCCTTTATAATACCCATCATGCATATATCTCTCATAATGTAAGTGATCAAAGATGGCGGCCATGAAATTGGATATGATTTCATTCATTATGTGATGATCAGCCGACAAATTGGGCCTTGTCCTCTGCCAGCAGCGCGGGTCACAGCAATCAGTCAACTTGAAAGAGCCATCCAGACACAATGTGGGATAACAACACTAGAAATAAAGCCAAATACTTTTCTGTATGTGTCTGTAAAGTCAACAGCAGTGTCAAGTGTCCTCTTGGTAAATTTAGCTTCACACACTGGGTAGAGCTTGTTGACTTGGTCATGAAGAACTTCAGTGCAGAACTTTCATTTTCTCCCACGTTTCAGCTGTTATGACTCAACTCTAGTATGTAATGCGTGTGTTTGCTTTTTGAGTGTATTTATGACCTGTATTTTTGTGTGAGAAACCTTCAATGCAAGCTCTCCTGAAGGAGATCAGCATTAATTACTGTTGTGCCTTAAAAACACTTTGCTACGAGGCAACATCTGGTGCCAGGTGAGGAAACCGCTAGGGGAGGTTTCCTGGGTCGAGTGCCCCCTTTAGAAAGGTTGAACCTCTGCTGTGCTGCTGTGTCACGGCGTGCCTGCCCACCGACTGTTTTATGTGACTTATATAAGTGTTATTATTTTGTCCCGGTCTTACCTAACAATGTTGTTTTTGTATTATTAGTCATATTAAATCAAAAATAGCTATCGAAACATATAAAACTTTTTTTAATACCCTAAGATTTTTACACCCATTTTTTAATACTGTTCATTTTCACTCAAACTATTTACATTCTGTAAATACCTCTAATCATTTTCATTGTTAGTGGCAGTGTCTGCCATTTCCACGCTGGATTTAAAATGATCTGCATGTGTACAAGAGATTCACAAAAATCATCGCATGCATATAATCCAGCATCATTGTTTTTAATTTTATCTCACTGATATCAGTCTCACTGTTTGCTGTTCACTGTCGTGACTGATGGAAGTGAAAGGGACTGATTGACGAAAACAAACTCGTTTCTCCTTTGAATGTATGAGACTCAAAATCTAACTGGCTGTGAGCAGTGAAGGAAATATTCAAATATTTTACTCAAGGAAAAAATAGCAAAACCACTGTATAGAAATACTCTAATACAAGTAAAGCACTAAACTTACAGACAGGAAAAGGTACTAATTATGCAGAATGATTTTAATTTTAATTTTGGATTAAAGATGTATCAACGTGTAAAGGTGGGACTGCTTTTAACTACCTTGTACATTGCTGGGTAGCTTTAGAATTTCTCCCATATATCGATAAAGTCTTAACTTTGCTTATAGTTTAAAATCACAATTTATTTGTTCATCATGTTATGTAATATTAATCTGAATCTGCAAATAACTTCAAAATATAAGTACGGCGCTTGAATAAATTCATTTAGTTACTATATACAACTGCTAGTGCGTGTGAAAAGTGTCTCTAAACAGATGTGACTCAGCTGCTGAACTTTCCTCTGAATTCATGCTGCATGTACATGTAAATCAAAAGTACTGTAAGGAGAGTGCACACACTCACATAAGCGCACACTGCCACACTATCATGCAATGGTGCCACTCTGTGGAAGGAAGCTGTACATGCAACTTGTGATTGAACATAATGTCAAGTGCATATTGACAGTATAAATCATTACAAAAACAATAAGCTTTCAGACTAACGCTGTCACATCAGCCCTTGAATGCAAAACATAGAAGAAAAATAATAAACCAGCTTCAAAATTTCAAATATAGAAAAAAACCAACAAGAACAACAAGTAATAAAATTTTTAAAAAGGCTTGTAACTGTAGGTTAGTGAAATGAATTCAACGAAAATGAAAACTTATCCTCATGACAAATTACAAAGCTTAATAAAGTAGTTTAACTAATGGTTTCAAGGTCAGCTAATGGTGTAACCTTGTAATAATTCTTCATTTATTTAATGTTGTATTCAGTACACAATTATTACATCCGTGAAATAGATTTGTATGGAGTTGAGGTCTGGTCGATCTGAACTCTCACCAACCTTACGCCCAATCTCTTATCTATGATTTAATGTCTGCAAGAAAGAGGAAGTTTCATTTCAGTTCAAATGCATCCTATATCAGAGGCTCAGTAGTAACGCAGGCTGAACTTCTTATTCAGTAATTTTGTTTTGTTCTAAAATTTTGCACTCATCTATGACCTAATGTTTCCAGCTTCTCTTTCCACACTCTCACACCCTGGTCTTTACTCTTTACCCTGCTTTTAACAACTAAAGAGTGACATTTATGACAGGAGAAGATAACAGAAGCACAGTGTGGGACTATAAAATGGGATGACACAATAAACAGCACATCATACCACGACAGGAGATCGGTGGAGATACTGTCATTTGTTTTTTCAGACCTGCGCATACAGGACCTTCATTTGTTACGAAAGAACCGGGAAGATTGAGGAACTTACATATGTAGATATTTGAAGGGTAGGTTTTGCTTTAAGTTCAATTTTTTTTACTTTTATCCTTAAAGAATTTTTGTATACACTGGATGTTGTATTATTTTGTGGACTTTTACCCTTAGATTATCATCATGGCAATCCGGAGCCCTGCCCGCCCTGTGCTCATGTTTGTTGGATTGTTTTGTTTTGTGATTGCATTGACATTCAATTCTCTATCAGCATTTGGTGCTGCATCAGGTAAATATTTGTGACATATACTAAATCAGTTGAAATATTTGCAAAGCAAGTGATGGAACAAATGGAATAAAACAATCTGTGCTTCACTCGATACAGGTGTGTTCAGGCAGAGCACCGAGGATGTAATACTCAAGTACTCAACGCCCATAACTCCTGCTCATTGGGCTCTGTTTATCTGGGATTACGTATATTTTTGGCTTTTTGTTATGTTCATATACTTTTTAGTGGGACTCTGCAGAAGGTAGGCTTCTGCACCATTTGTCCTATTTTCATACATAATTTACAAATTCTGATAATGCCTAATGGCTGCATCCCACTGCATAACTGTGCCTATTTCTTAATGCTTTTATCTCATCCTCTTGCATTTCTGCATGAAAGCAAATCACTCCACCTAGTCCAGAGGCAATTTAGTCTTCCTCCGTGCAGTCATTTTCTCTTTACATGTTGCAGATGGCTCTGACTTAGCATGATTATTTCCCTCCAGGCGCAATTTTTTGCTGCGGTGTATTTTCTCCTTCGAATCTAACAATATTATCCTTGCTCCCCGCAGGAACGCTTATGAGTGGATGTACACCACGCCTGCACTGCTGCCCTACGGATTCCATGTCTCTGTTATCATCAATGTTTTACTGAATATCACATGGTTGTTTTTGTTTGACAGAGAGTAAGTGTGTGAGTTCAGGTTGGCCAAACAAACATGACCCTATGTTTCAGGAGTATGACTAACAGCTGTATTTTTTGCCATCACTCATGACAGTTTGAATGACTTTTGGCTTTGTTTGTCTGTGTAGGTTGTTGCTGCCAGGACTGATAACCTTAGCATTAATGACGCTAAGCGGGTGCATGATCCTAATTTTCTCCTGCCATGGACTGAAGATCTATGGAGCCTGGTTAAACAAACATAGCAAAACAGACCTCTGGCTCTTCAGAATATTGGTAATATGATCATTTTCTGTATATGGGTTTTGAAAAAGTGTGTTTTTCAATTTGATCTTCACTCGGTTTTAATGGGAAAAACATAATAAAGGGAAGAAGGTCTTTGATTTACAGACAGTGTGAGTTAAAAGCTTGTAAAAACAGTAATAAATTTGTATATTCTGCAAGCAAAGGTGCTCTTTGGACTGCACATATGCAAAAAGATCATGTCCAAAGTACCCTGCAGTTTCAACATAGTAAAGATTAAAGCCATTTTATGTAGGACTGTTAACACCTGCATGGTACATGTTCCTGCGTGACTTTCCTTCAGGGTGTTGTTTAACCCTTACTACACTTAAAAATGGACTGCCTTTCGTTTCCCTCTTAACTGGTGATATTTAACTTTTTTTTAAGTTAAAATGACAGATTATCTATTCCTTTTGAAGTTAAGAAATGTTGCCATCTTCTTATTAAATAAACTATTGAAAAACTCAAGGGAATATCTGAAAAATGCACTGACACAAAGCTGAAAGAATTGTTGGTTTTCTCAGCTCATGAAAGGGGAACTGCACCGATTTCACACATCAAAGTCTTGGGGAGAAATAGTGCATGTGACAGAAGCTGCGTAACGCCTTTGTGGCTTCAGGGGGAGCTGTGCAAAGTTTAATAAAATGCCTAAAGTGATGCCACTTAAGGCAATATAGGTTGGGGGTTGATTAAAATTTTTAAGTGAAAAATAAATTCCATGGCTGTGATGTTAGAAAGGAGTGAACTTACTACAATAGTTAGACCATCTCTGCATGAGGCTAAAGGCTAAGCTACATTAGCATCTACTAGCATAACACACCCTAATCTCTGACTGAACTGTGGGTGGCCCACAGACTTACTTATAGGCTAAATCCTTTAGATTGGTTTCCAGTTGCTCTTCATCTTGCACTTGATATTAAAGAGGAGGTGATGGATTAGGTCATGTGACAGGCCTGAATCTTGTACAGTAAACTGTATTTGAAGTAATCAGTATCTTTTCGTTTCAAATATTAAAAAAGAAATAGGATACTGTCTGCCCTCTAAGTGAATTGATCCCCAGAAAAATAAAGGACGATGATTATTGATTTCAGACCTTGCTGCTTACACTAGAAAACAAACATTTTAATGAGTTTGCGGCGTGTTTGCAGGTCTAATCAAAAGGAAAACCATATGTTGCCTCCATAGAAATTTGCATTGCTTATGACTACGGCATCTTTCATTGTGTTGAATCAGGTGCAAAACGGAGTAGCAGTCTACACAACATGGGGGACTCTCTTCTCTCTGCTGAACCTGACGATATACTTACAGCATCTGACGGGTACATCTAGATGTGACTGCGCGAAGCTGTCACTGCTGCTGTTTCTGATGATGCTGTTAGCCTGGTGAGTCTTGACTCCCTGCCATGTTCTGCTGCTTAGCTGTTGGAGGTTTTATTCCCCTGAGAAAAGGAACCCCAGTCTTCTGTCTTTGCTCGCAGGTTTCTGTTAGAGAACTTCTGCTTCGATGAGCACGTGCGCTACATTGTGACCATCTACCCTGTGGTGATCCTGTGGTACTCAGGCACCCTGTGCAGTCATGACCACCCTAACAGTCCTGTCTACATCTTTGCAGGTACTGTTGGACACCACACACCTTTTCCACAATATTTCTCTGAGTCATTCTCATTAAGTCATAAAAAATGATTTATCTCCTCTTCTCTCTTCAGCTTCAAACCTGGTTATTTCCTGTGTTTTGTTTGTGATGCGCATTGTTCTGGTCACATGGAGGCATCACAAACGCCCACTTTACAGTGACAGTGGCCCCAGTTTGTCACCAATTGATATAGCACTGACACAGAGAAAAATCTTTCTGTGAACATTAGCTTAAAGTTTTACCTGTAGCCTTTTGTTTCTTTGTTTATTTGTTTGTTTTTTATTTTTAGTGATTCCTCTGTATGACAATGTCAGTTGGTTAATTTGAGAACTGCCATGGAAGTGTAACAGTAAAAACTGCAATTGCTGTGTAAATATTTCAAAACATAAAAAGCTAAAAATAAATGTGAATTACACATCTCTCATCAAAATTATCTACATTTTTTTAATAAATAAAAGGAAAAAAATAAAGCCAAAAACGTCCTGATTTTTTTTTAAAGTTGTGTTGTACATATTTATTAGATCAGTGTGTTTTTCACAAGAAAACAAATACACATATTCACATTCACAATATATCAATTATGAATATGGAAAAGAAATAAATAAGTAAAATGAAGCATAAAAATTGTCCTCTGGTTTGATTTACTTAGTCTACATATTTGTACATGACAAACAAACATTTTATTGGGAAAGAAGAAAGAAACAATGTATTTAAGGCTAAAACTAAAAGGATTTTCCTAACATTACAAAATTACTCAGTTAAAAAAAGAAAGAAAAAAAGGTTAAAATAAAAAAGGTCCATTACAAATGCTCCTTTTCTTTTTCATTTTATCCTATAAAACAGAGAAAAGTAGCAAATCCTTTACAAAATTAACTTTAATAACTTACATAAGTTGCTTGGTCACTTCAGCACAAAAGTGTCTCTTTGAACCAAATGAAAAGTGTTGTGCAAATGTGTCAGTCGAGGTCTCCTGTTGTCCTGTTGAGGCTCCAGTACAATGCTTCTCTATTTTTGTCACACACACCCTCTTACTCTCTATTGTTATAATCACAGGGATAATCAAAGTGATAACACTAAATGGGCGAAAGTCTATACATCTGCCTATGGCGAGTGAAGTCGTGTCTCTCAGTTGTCTGAGCTGTAGTCAGACACCATGGAGAGGTTTCAAATGTCTCCCTTTTTAGCAAAAACCAGTAACCATGTGCTGATACTTGCTGTCAGGGTTGTTCTGGCTGTTATTTCTCAGGTGATCTCAGGCATCTTCTTTGCTCTGGCAAAGGACAGCTGTATGCCAAATGGTGAGTGACTTTACATCTGTGAGTTTTTCCATCATGTAATCAAACCAGACAGTAGTATCTTGAAAGGGTCAGAGCTTGAAAATGTGTTAATCTTATGATAAGAATAAGCTGTTTGCATTTGTGTGTGTTTGTGTGTGTGTGTGTGCTACACTGAAACTTTAAAATCCCTGAAAAAATGTTATTTAATAATAATAACAATAATAATTGTTATTATTATTGTTATTATTATTATTATTATTATTA
>JAQFJA010000013.1:8492233-8502243 GCA_029874485.1 Naso brachycentron | reverse complement strand
ATCCCTGTCTCATTAGAGTTAAAGATAATGATAGTCTGGCACGCTGCACTGTTTGTAACAGTGACTTTATTGTCTCAATAAGTGAGGAGCTTAATATATATATTATTATATATATTATTATTATTAATATATGCATATCGTATCCCTACATGGGGGCAGCTAGGTATAAAACTGAGTGAATTTAGTTAGTGTCCATCTCCAAAAAGGCCACACAAAAGTCCAGCAGAATACAGAAATTCACATGTACAAAACCCCAAATTTTCCCCGAACATATCTTTGTGTGTGTGTGTGTGTGTGTGTGTGAAATGAAATGAGTTTTGGCAACTTGGGATGTCTGTTAAAGAAGTGGTTGTGACACATTAAAATGTCATGAGCCTGTGTGGGTATTGTAAACAATGATGCAACACAAACAAAAAATAACATCAGCAGAGTTCATTCTTTTGTGTCTCCTTGAGTCTTGTTGGTCTCATTGTTGCTTTTCGCTCAGACGCCATTTAAACTAGATTGAAAACCAAACCAATTTGCCATAAATACACTTTTTAATGTCATGCTTTACCTCAGGGCTGAGGGGATAATTGTCTAAATGTATGCTAGAGCTGCAAGGTTAATAGAAATTCAATTAACCACAATATGGTTCACTCCGATTTTTAAATTGCAGGGAGGTGCAATATTTGTTAGAGGAAAAATGTGTGTAAATGGACTGCATGGCACTTTTCTAGTCTTTCAACAATTCAAAGCGCTGTTTGTCAAAGTGCCAATTTAAATCAAATGTTGTGGTGCTGCAGGCCTCTCCTGGCCTACACATCATATTCTACAGACTTAAGGAAAA
Organism: Naso brachycentron; assembly: GCA_029874485.1. Classification (NCBI taxonomy): domain Eukaryota; kingdom Metazoa; phylum Chordata; class Actinopteri; order Acanthuriformes; family Acanthuridae; genus Naso; species Naso brachycentron. Next base: position 8,501,414 of record JAQFJA010000013.1, on the reverse strand, counting down.
TATATTTATTTGGTACAGATCCCTGCAAAAATCATACCATAATCATTTTAATCTATACAACAGTTAGTCTGTAACGAGCAATTTGATTGGACAAGAGGCATTCCATGAGCGCTGATATAGAGTACAACAGCACCGGGACTTTTAATTTTATTACTCCGCTTTACAGGTGTTCTAATCACTAACTGTCGGTTGCGAGGTTACTTTGTAGCAAACTGCCCAGAAAAGACGGACATTTTTCCAGATTGTCTTCAGAGAAGGACGAAAAGAAAGAAAGAGGCAAGCAAGACAAGTAGCAGGTCCATCTGTGAATTATAAAGTAAGCAAATGTGCAGAGATTTGTAATGTTGCTGAGCAACAGTGCAGTACCCGTCCAGCTGTGGACCGATTTGTGCTGAGCCAAATAAATGTCACAAACAAATCATAACCTGTTTTTGGTTATTACTGTCAACTAAACAGAGTTTGTGGAACTGTTGTATAAAAGCAGTATCATGTTCGAGGTCGTGCTGTTGGACTGAATATTTTTGCTGCTGTGATGATCTTCAGCAGCAACGGCCGCGTCACGCCAGTGACGATATTCAGTAGCACTCCCTGTCTCACTCCTGGTGTGATATTGTTTAAATGTTTTCAATGGAACTGATAATAATGATGTGAAAATGATTGTTCCCTATAATATCGCAAATCACATCGCAATTGCAATATCAGTCCAAATAATTTCAATTTCTTTTTTTTTTTCAAAATTGTGCAGCCCTAACAAATATCACACATTAAAATAAGAATGTTATGGAAAACAGCTAACAGTTTGCTCTAGGGACTGTGCTGCATCATAAATAATCCAACCCCTTTGTGTGTACAAAGCAACAACGTTACCTGGCACAAACAAATGAACTGTCATCAGGGGCTGCAGTATGTCACAACTGTAACAATGGGGTCAAAGATTTCAAAGACAAATTAGTACAATAAATTTCAGTTGCAGTTTCAGTGTGTGTGATCATAAAAGCTGATGCAAAAAGGACAAAGTAGTTCAGATGATCACCTGGGTCAGACTATGACCTGAGAGTCAGACTCCAGCAGACAGACACTGAATGTAAACTGCAAGTCAGACTCTTAAATCTTTCTAAACTCGGTAAACATTTGTGACACATCAGTCCAGCTGAGATAACTAGAGGCGCGATCATCATGTTTCCAATCAGAGCTCAACAGTGCAGGCACACATTGCATAACAGACCAACCTCCACTTTTGTTGCATTTGTTTATATTTACTTGACAGAGGAAAGAGGAAAAAACACTTCCTGTATACAGTGTATGTGAACAATATACATGAGACATTTGTTTACTCATTAAAGGGGAATTTGCCCTGAAATGACTCCTTCTCTGAAGGCAGGATGTTTTTCTAAGTCTGCTGTATTGCCTGTAAAAGAGAAAGACAAACCTGCAAAAATGTGACAGACTTTGGTTTCGTGGGGCCTTTAACAGCAGGAGTGTTCTGGACAGCAAAAATCTATGTTGTGTAATAATTGTTGAAATGAAATCTGTGTTGCAGTGTTCATTCCCATACACTTTTATTGCCTTAAAGTCCCTTTGAGGAACTTAAAGCGGTTATGAATCAGTCTAAATTTAATACTGATGCCTCACATCTTACCTACATCAGCAAATGAGACCATCGGCGAGCAGAGACTGGAGATTATTATCCTGTCTTTCACAACGCCTTTGTGCGGTCCGCTCAGTCAGCAGAAACACTGCGAAACGCTAAACGGCACCAAACAAGAAGAGACAATTTGTTTTTTATGAGCACAATCGATTCGCTGCTCTCTTTTTTACTATCTATGGTCGGAAGCAGGAGGAGGATTTATTTAGATAACTTCAATATTTTGTGTTTATGGCCGTACTGGTACTGTGCAAATAAGTGTCGTGTTTCTTTCTCTCTCTTCCAAAACAAATGCTTGAACCAGACGTGATCCTTACAACAGTAAGCCGCACTGCTTTCGTCCGCATACGCAGCTACAATCAACACAATATTAAACTTCCTCGTTAGAGCTTTGAGTTTGATGTAAGCCTTTGACTTCATGATGAAAACTGTTCAAAAGTTTCTTTTAAGTTGAGTTTGCAAAGATTTAGCAAAAGAGCAAAATACAGGACTCCAAGTTGGCAGGTTGAAAAGCAAAAAGCAAAGCTGAAATGCAGCAAATCGCTGAGGGCTGCTGCACAAAAGCAGACTTTAGAAATCTGGGTTAACTGAAAAAGCGAGGCTTGACCTGTTCGAAGAAGTACATCCTGGCTTAGTTTGTTACATGTTTGTCTAACAAGGATAAAGAAGGTATAGGCACATATGTTTCATATATGTGTATCTATGTAACATGTATGTATATATCATATGGGGAACATATATGATATATACATGTATGACACATGCATGAGACGTACATGTATGGTACATACAGGATATGTGCATACTATATGTGGCATGTAGAAACATATATGGCACAGAGTCAATAATCTGTCATTTTAAGTACAAATAGCAAAAATGCAGTTTACAATAGAAGAAGGAAACACTACAGAATAAAGTTATTACTGCTGTGTTATTTTATTTGAACTACTCTCGTAGTTGTCTGCGCTAATATCAAGCAATACTTTATGGATCCTCTCTTTTTTACAAAAATACATTCGTTTTCTTAGTCTCAGTGAACTCAATAAGTTTTGGGTTTGGACAGCTATTAAACTATATTTTAATAAGTGGGTAATGATTTTTGTGCCCTAATTGCAAAAAGACACTGGTTCCAGCATTTTAAATGCAAATATTTTATATTTTTCTTGATCTTTTATGGTACTAAACTGAATATATTTGGGTTTTGGTCAATTAGCTGGACAAGAAACATTTTAAGATGTCACCCCGGGCTCTGGGAAATTATCATTTTGGACACTTTTCGAGCATTTACTGACCATGCAATGAAATAATTGTTAGTTTCAACACTGACTGTAAGAAATTATGGCCTCACTTTGGACATCATTACTGAATGAAAAGGGTGAGGGAGGAACAGGAGGCTTGCACTCACACTAAATTTATTATAGGCAAAATGTTGCATTGGCCCCTCTGTGGAATATAATAACTGTTATTCAGAGTGAACTTCAAAAGATTTTTTCTAAACTTCCACAGAACGTAACTTCCAGTTGAGTAGTAGTATTGTCACCCTTAGCCACACAATGCATCAGCTTAGCTGATTATAAATAGCTGTGGCTTTACACTACAATGCTGCAATGAAAATTTCTGGGCCAAGAGCAGAAAATTAGATTCCACACATACCATTTAGAGCCAGTATCAGATTAACCAGGCCCATTAAATTTTCTTCAGAACTTTATTTCAACTGTTCCTTCCCCTGTTCTTATAAATACCAACAAGGACTCAAACTAATTTCAAGATGTCAGGTGATAATGTGTGTTAAAGGTGGCTGCAAAGTCCATTAAATTGCTTCATGGATGTGACTCCTGCACATATTGCACTGTGGAGTTATCACATTTTTCCTCCAGAGTACTGAGGCCAAATCCTCCCCCGAGTAAAACACTGAAGGGAGGGGGGAAAGGCAGACGAGAAGGAAGAAATGGAGGTGTTTTAGTGTCTGGCGGGATTGTAATTGTTTTTATACTCTCCAAAGACCTTTTTCCCCATAAGAGAAATAACCTAGATATGCAAATGTGCATTCCCAATTAATTTAATTCATATAATTATGCAGAGAAAAGAGATTGGGTTGAAAAAGAAGTCTTACCTAGTGCCAAGTTGTCCTCCCACTCAAGCCCCCTCACTCTGCAGGGTACAGCTAAATTAGCTTAGAATATTGAAGCATGCTCGGCTACACAGATGAGCATCAATTATCTCTGACATTTTAATGAGTGGTCTTCAGCCTGCTGGAATCAACAAACAGTGAGTCGGTGGTAGTAATCTACTAATACAAGTAGAGTTTTTAAATGCATAAACATGACCCTCTGACCCAATTTTCAGTCATTTTAATGCTTTAATTTGCTTTACACCTGCTTTTATGTTTGGGCACATTTCACCGTGCTCTTCTATGAGACCTGGTTGTATTCAAAGTTTCCCTGAGCACAATTTATGCTGCACTGAAGGACTTGATTATAGTTTAATTAAAAGCACTTTTAAAGAATGAATTATTGACTTAAACTCACTGGAGAAGTGTTTGTTCTTAACAACTGGAACCCTGCTAAATTTATGTTTTTTATTTATTCATATTTGGGAATTCTAAAGCAAAACCAAATAATTTATGATCATCATAAAAACTTTGTTTTTTTTCCATTGTTCACTTAACATCATTTTCTAAGGAAAGCTGTTTTTTGTTCCTTGGGATGTAAAGTTTTATTGCAAATGTGGCTAATAGATGAGAAATTATAAATTTGCTAATAACATCAAATGCACAAAAGCCCTAAAAGGCAAATGATACAACAGTGAACATTGATAAAGACTGAGAACAGGCAAAAAAAAATAATATTATCCTGGGGGAAAAAGAAAAAAAAATCACAAGTTTCACAGAATAAAAAAGCAACTAAGCAAAATTATCCATGAAAAACCTAATACAAAATATTTAGATCAAACTTAAAAATGAAAGGAAAAAAATATTTAGAAATATCAGAAATCATTTGGCTTTTTTATCTTGTTTCTAATGAAAGTAACACATTAATTTAATTTATTCAATTAACAGAATATCATTCTAAAAAAAAAAAGTATGTGCAAGCAAAAACTTCTAAATGTTTTCCATTACTAAAAGTGATATTCCAGTACTTATGAGAATCAGCTCAAGCTTTATTTGTTAGTGATCCAATAGCTCTTATTGTCTGGAACATAAAGGTCTAATTTAGATATTATAATTTCTCATTACAGTTTCAGTTTGAGTGTGCCAATATCACAGCACAGCATGAGTAATAACACATTCAGGGCACCACTTTCATCACAATGGGTCGGGTATATCTTGGATCAAAAGCAAGTCTGTGATGATGTTCTGAATAAAAGCTTTTCTACTGATATTCAAAGTGTTCAACACGTAGTGTGTGTTTCAAAAAAGCTGGCAGAGCCACAACTCGTAAAAGGATGACAGTCTGGCTTTCGCTGGAAGCAAACAAACTTCAACAAACCTCAGTATTACAACTGTGGCACAGTGATGCCAATTAGCTCAGTTAGACAATTACAATATATGTAAATGCTTTGAATTAATTAATCCCATGGCACAGTTACACTAATTAGCTGCTAATCCCTGATTCCTATTGCTCCATATTTAAGACAAACCCACTCAGTCCAGATATGGGGACAGCAGACACCAAAGAGTGAAATCTGAAGGAATAATTATTGCTTTAAATTGATGTTTTTTTTGACTAATTAGTGGCTGTGCTTTTGTGTCGGTGCAGATGAGCATTGACAGATGTATTCTTCTAGGACGCAGGCAAACCAACAAGGAACTTGTTGGTGTTAATCAAAAGATATAGATTTTAATTTACAGTCGTAATTAAGGGAGTAATAATTATAGGGAACATGGTTCTCTGGTGGTCTGTAAATGACTTTAAAAAGATAGAAACATAATTCAGTGCCGCAAGTTTAAAGCCATTTAAACAGCTTAACAACAATTCTTTGACTACTTGTAGAATCTAATCCAAATGGTTAACAGTCAAGCTTTCACGCATTAAATGTGTCTTGTGTGCACTAAGTTTGCATTATCTCACTCTGTCAACAAAAATTAGCAAAGCTTGTTTCATTTTGCCTTCATTTTTGAACAAAGTAAGTCTGATACCGAGATGCGAGAGTCGAAGAAGAACACTAACACCCGGGGGTTTATGAGGATCATGTCAACAAGATGCATAAGCAACAGTGCCTGCAGAAAAAAAATAAATAAATAAAGTCAGCCTTTGCTTGAAATGCTGCTAAATAAAATAACAGGGATTACTTTGAAAGTGCGGCCTGGTTTCATACTTGATTCCCAGATACAAGGACTCTCCATGCACAATTTGTACAAGTGTTTTTACTTAGTTGTGTATGACTGCTTAATTGGCATCACCTTGGCCATTAAATCAAATTTAATTAAACTCGCTAATCACATGGAAGATTTCACGATACTTGAATGCCAATTTGATGATCTAAAATGCTTCTGTAGATATCATATTTGTCTAATGTAAAATTGCAAATTTATGATAAAAATTTTAAAAGTTAGCAATGGTGCAGTGATGACAAGACTCAAGAAAAAGACTAAATAACTCCCATAAAATCACAACCTGAAATTATGACACGCGCCAGTTCAACAAACGAAATATAAATGGATGATAAGTGAGATTTAGCTTTGATTTTGGCTCATTTATTATCTTTCTGGGCTAGCTGTTTCCCTCTGTTTCCGAGCATTGTTATGCTAAGCTAATTATCTGCTATCTATAGCTCATATATGAGACTGGGGCCGATGATAACTCACAGTAAGGACGCGTATTTCTTAAAATTTCTATCATTACTATTACTATTACTATTATTTGATGATGGATGGATAACTTTTAGTAACATGAACATGGATGCGTGTAACATTGCACATGCAGTGTCTTAATGTTTAAATAAAAAACCCACAGATGGAAGACATTTTTTTCTAAGTTAGATCTAAGATTGCACAGAAATAATATTACACCAAAATAGTGAGTGATCCATATGATCAATTAAATTTTAAACCTGCAACAGGCTAAGCTGTTGCTAAAATCAACTTAAACACATGGACGTGCATGGCTGATTACCACTTATTTTGTAGTGTTTTATTTAATGATGCTATTAATGATGCAACATGCGTCAGATGCTGCAGATGTCCTGTCTGTCCTCAGAATCAGCACCCGTCAGCAGATTTCTTTCTCTCTCCATGTGTTTTTCTTTTTTTTACCCTTTGCTCCATGAAGTGATAGAGGGTTGGTTGCTGCTCTCTGCTTACAAGATGACATTGAGGGCTCTATTTTCCCCTGCCCAGTGTGTTCGGAAGGGCGCCAAACGCATTTTTGGCTGTTTTGTGATCACGCTGCCTTGGCGCACCTATGGCACATTTTGGCACGGGGTGAGATCAGAAAGAATACATTATCATACATTAAAGGGAGAAACGTTAGAGGCTGTGACAAACTGTCACAGCGAGAGAGAGGGAGATAGAGAGAGAGAGAGAGAGAGAGCGGCCTTTGTTCAAAGTGAACGTGATTGTTGAAAGTAAAAATGATTGTCAGTGACAATCATTCACTTTTAACACGGGGCTCTCCGTCAAGACTCACTGACAGTTTTAGAATCCTGTGGAGAGTTTTTCACCCCTTTAATATGATAGTTATGAAATTTGCACACAAAGACTGCCATGGATTGGAGCAGATTTTCAATTCTAATTAAATATTAGAATAAGTAGATTACTATGTGTTGGCTATTGCTGATTGCATGAACATAAATCACAAAACAGGCAGTCAGCCTTTCAGATATAATTATGACAGAAAGAACAGCAAAGGAAGCTGTCACATCAACACATTGCTTTAATTTCTATTCTATTTCTACTCTAATTTCTATTTCAGATTATTATAGGGAAATAACAATCAAAAAGGGCTGTGAAAGCAACACAATAATGTTGGCATACCTCAAGCCTTCTCAAGCTTGCAGTAAGCCTACAGACAACTTGTGCCAAACAATGACAATAACCTGAAAGGACACTATGCAGCAAAATCAGTTCAGCCAGTAACAACAGTTTAACCTAGTATTCATAGTTTCATTACCAGAGAAGCTCAGCAAAAACAAATTTGAGCTAATTTATTTCTTTACTCCAACACTGCCCTGCAGGCACACTGCAGGTAGAGGACACTGCATGTAGAGGACAGCACAATGACAAAAAGTGAGATGAAAACTTAGCAGTCAGCAGAGCGCATTGTGCAGACCATGAACAGATCCACTTTAATAGCCAGAAGCAAAATGAAGACAAGCTGTCGAAATAGAGCAACAAAAACAAGGAAGGAAGGAAGCATGTTAGCATAAGTAGCTAGTACTCGGCAGTGTTTGCATCTCAGTGGTACCGAACTGCCTCAGCAGGGACAAGAAAACTTCACTTTCAGCTTGGAAGCTACAGTCACACTTTTTTTTAATGTAAAGCAAGATTACGGTACGGTAATTTCCTCACAGTTACCATTTGATTTCTTGAAACTTAAAGCTGTGGCAGACAGCAAAAATACCATGATAACCTTTCACCATGTTGAGACCAGGTGGTCTGAAGGAAACACTAGACTTCTTCTTCTTGGCTCTGTATTCAGAGCATGTCAGGGAATTTTCAACCAATCACAGGTCATTTAAGAGAGCGTCTGTTCCTACTGACAGCTCTATGCTGTGCTCGTTAGCATCAATGACTTTGCTACGAGCTGATTGCCTGTTGAAACGAGTGACGTGCCTTCTGTTTTAAAACTGGCCTCTGGTGACTTGACGAGCTGAGTTGCAGGTGACGCCAGTGACACACCGGGAGTGGAATTGGCGTGAACGTGAATTTCCTGTCTGAGTAGGCGCCTCGCTTTTCATAGTCCGAGCGCATTTCTCTGTGGTGGTCAATGAGCAAGTACGTCGTCATGTGTTTATTTCTTCTTTAATTTATAACTAAATATCTTCACGTCAGCTGTACATGGTATGTCCATGTCTTGGGTGGCTATTGTAATTACTTTTTATTGCGGTAAAAGAATGAATGGCCACAGCTGGGCAGAGGCTGTACCAGCATTGTTGTGTAATGTTAGGTCTGTAGCTTCAGTGATAAACACTACATCCACTTCACAGTGTCTTTGGACAACGAGAAATGCGCTATGTAAGTCCAATGTATTAGTTTTGTTTTTAGCAGTTTGCCTTTTAGTAATTCAGGACATGAAAGTTGGAGATGAATGTGTCATGACAGAAAGATTAAAACAATGTAAACTATAATCACCTCCTAACTACCTAACATTATTAGTTTTATTTCGGTATTTCTTTTATTTTGAAATTTTGACCGGAATCTCTATGCTTTTCTGTGTCTGACTTCCTGTCTGGTACAATCTGCTCTGTTCAGTTTAAAGAGGACATATTAAGCTCATTTTTGGGTTCATATTTTATTCCCGGTTACTACAAGAGCAGGTTTACATGCTTTGATGATCAAAAAACTCATCTGTTTTCTCATACAGCCCACTGCAGCAG